>RJWM01043625.1:0-13697 GCA_004363535.1 Dasyprocta punctata | reverse complement strand
CTCCTTCTCACCTCTATTTAGGGTGGATTTTCATTTGGAATTAAAAACAGATCACAGCTTGCTGTTTGTTTGCTATTGTCAGGTCAGACCCAGCACTCAGGGAGAGGGTGGTATCACTGTGTGTGTAGAAATATCTTGGCAGTTTAATAGGGAAGATGGAATTTGTCTGCGTTTGTATAGCACCTTCCCTCCTGGGCTCTCACAGGCCTCCCAAAACAGAATGTAATCCTCCCAGCAGCTGGAAAGGAAGTCAGGTGTGGCCTGGGCATCTCTGCCCCTCACTGCCTCAAGCCCATGTCAGAGGATACAGTTCAAGGAGAACAGGGGAAAGCAAGTGGAAGGAGGAAGGTAAGGACAAACATTTTCTCAGGAACCACAGATGGGCCCTTTGTGCTGCTTGCAAAACAAGGATTCCCCAGTGGATAGGTAAATTCCAAAAAGACACTCCTTCTTCTAACACAGCTCCGTGTCCAGGCACACAGCTTGGTGAATGGAATATGGACTGAATTTAAGCACCCATTTCTCCCCTCTGCCAGGCCCTCTTAGACTAGCACAATTGTGCAGGTTGGTCTTGAATTCTCACATTCAATGAGGCAAACTAGGTTTGCATACTTAAGGTCAGAATGTCTGTCAAAGGGACTAATTATTTCACCCATTGCACTGCTGACCAACTGGGGAGACCATTAACACCTTAACATCTAAGTCTAAAATTACAGATTAATTTACAAACATCATCTCCTTTATTCAATAAATATTTATTAAGCACTTATGTACAAATCAGTAGCTCCCTCCAGGAAGTTAAAGCCCTTTGGGAAGAAAACAAAAGTTGCCCATAGTCATAGGTGTGGTAGGCAGCTTCCAACATCGTACCCAGAAATCCTTACCTCCTGGCATTGACATTCGTATATGATTCCTCCCCCTGGGTCTAGTGACTAAAGAATTCTGACATGTTCTAATGAATGGAACACAGCAAAAGTTGTGGGATATCACTCCCAAGATAAGGTTACAAAAGACAGTGGCTTTCAACTTGCTCTCTTTCTCTCTCTCTCTCTCTCTCTCACTCATTCTCACTTGTTCCTTTGCATTTTGCAAACTACCATATTGTGAGAGATTCTATGGAGATGCTCATGTGGCAAAGTACCAACAAAGGCCATCAGCCAATGTCTTGTAAAGAACAGAGACCTCAGTCCAACAACCCATGAAGAATTAAATTCTGCCAACAACCACATGAGTAAGCTAGGAAGTGTATCCTTCCCAATCAAGCCTTGATATAACTGTCACCTTGTGAAAGACCTTGAGCCAGAAGACCCAGTTCAACCTTACCCAGATTCCTCACCCACAAAAACTGTGAAATAAACATATGTTAAGTCACTACATTTTGGGGTAACATATTTTGCAATGCAAGACTGTAATCACAAGGTTGTAATCAAGGCCTCAGCCAGGACTGCAGTTTTTACAAGGCTCAATTCCTTGAGCAGGGAAGCATCCACTCCCAAGTTCACTCCCAGGATTATTGGCTGAACTCATGTACTCAAATGTTGTTGGACTGAAGGACTCATTATTACTGCTTGTTGTCCAGGGACAACCCTCAGTCCTTGACCAAATGAGCCTCTCTCTGTGGGACAGCCAAAGCATGACAGCTGTCCTTCCTCAGAGTGAGCAAGTAAGAGTGCAAAGAGGTCAAGAAAGACAAAAGGCATAGTCTTCTTGTAATCTAAACTTAGAAGTAATATCTCATCACTTTTGCTGTTTTCTGCAGATTAGACACAGACAACTAATTCCAGGCCACACTCAGGAGAAGAGGATTAAACAGACACAAGTACCAGAAGACAGAAATCATTGGAAATCATCTTAAAAGCTGGCTATCAGATCTTATCCATCACTTCATCCCTCCATCCTTTCTCCAGGCCCTTACTTCCTAGTCTTTCTCTCTCCTCATCATGTTTATTTGTACATAGCTTTACAACTCATACCTAAACACTGACATAGCCTCCTGATGAAAATCTACCTTCTTTTTTCCTACTTTCCCAACTGGTACCCAGAAAACTGATGGATAGTTCTGATTACATTGCATGTACTATATCCCTAACCTAAAAAACCCACTGGATCCCAAATTCTTCTTCTATGTTCATGACTGTTCTCAGTCTACTCCAACATATTTCCAGTAATACTTATCCATCTATACCCCTCCAGCCAAACAAGTTTATTCATTGTCCCTAAATCACAATTAGCTATTAATCCTCTCATGGCTATGTTCTTGATATTTTTCCTACCTTGAAAATCTCCCCTTTCTCTCCACTTGTCAGAATTTTCCCTAAATCTCCTGACTCAGTACAAGTCCTATCTCCTTTCAAAGACCTAGCATTTATGACAGAGTACCATGGACATGGCTGATCAAAGAATCTGAGAGTTTGTTTTGATCAGTGTGGAAGCAAGTGGCCTCTATCTCTAATTCTTGAACCACTCCTTACTCGCTGAATCTCTGCTATAATACTTGTATCACAGACTTCTGTTAATCTACAGTTCAAATAAAAAAAATTAGCCTGGTGTGGTAGCACACATCTTTAATCCCAGCACTCCGGAGACTGAGGCAAGAAGATCGTTGTGAGTTCAAGACCAGCCTGGGTTACAAAGTGAGTTTGAGGCCAGCCTGAACTGCATAGTGAGACCCTGTCTCAAAAAACAGGGCTGCGGATTTCCCTCAGTGGCCTAAGCACCTGCCTGGCAGGTGTGAGGTTGTGAGTTTGATCCCTGGTACCAAAAATAAATATAAAAAAGAAAGTACGTTAGCTATACATACGTTGTTAGGAAGTGTGAAGCAACTTAAAATTCAAGAGCCACGTTTATGTTCTCTAAAGAGAACATAATCTATAATCCATCATGACCATGGTCATAGTATGTTCTGGAGCTGTTCTATCAACTTTCCTGGGATTCCATTTCTAATTACCCTGCCCTCAGTGACTTATCATTATGAGCTATAACAATATGTTTAATTGTGTCAACTTAACTGGATTTAGAGCTGCCCAGAGTGACACATACTTCTGGCTGTGTCTGGGTGAGTCATGGAAGTGTGACCTTGGGTGCTATATCACATTTCTCTCTGGTACTATTTCCCGTTCTGCTTCCCAGTCACCATTAACTAAGGAATTATGTTCCACCATACCCTCTACCATAATGGTTGTGCTTTGGAGCCTACCAACCATGAACTGTATCTCCAGAAACCATGAAATAAATAAAACTTCTCTTTTAAATTGTGGGTGTAGCCAGGCATGGTGGCACATGCCTGCAATCCCAGGACTCAGGAGGCTGAGGCAGGAGGTTTGTTGCAAGTTCGAGACCAGCCTGTACTACAAAGTGAACTCAAGGCCAGCCTCAACTGCATAGAGAGACCCTGTCTCAAAAAGACCAAAAATAAGTAAATAAATAAATAAATAAATTGTGGGTGTAAGATATTGTGTCCTAGCAACAGAAAAATTGACTACAACATCAACTCAGTGAAGTGATTACAATTTACATTCACAAACATACAATTCTTAGCATTCTCAGATATTGTTTCTTAGCTCAATACATAGTATAGTGAAAAGAGTTCTTCTCTTGATGTTTAAAAAAGGGAGAAAAGGATATTCTAATACCATTGCAATTCCAGATAAAGAGAAGTATCTCAGAATGGTCATAGATACGGATATTTCAGTGGATAAAACGTTACGACATATAGTAAAGGTACTGATGAGCATATATTACAAGAAATAATCTAAGAACAAAATAGAAGTTCAAAGAAAGGACAAATATTTTTTGATAAATTGAATTAGGAAAATTTAAGGAGGCTAAAGTTTCACATACTAACAGACAATGAAAAAGAATGATTATCGATTGCCTACTAGTACCTCAGATTATGTTATCCATTACCACAATAACCCGTCTTACAAACAAGAAAATGAAGGTCCAGAGAGGTTAAATTATCTGCCAAAAAACCATACAACCAGTAATTGGTGAGACCAAGATTCCAACCCCACCATGGCTGATTCCAAATCCCATGCAGACTAATCTCTTGAACATATACCTGAGAGGCGTGACTTTCCTCATATTTAGGAGTCATTCTACTATCATTTTGCATGGTTTCACGGTGAAATACACTCTATATCCTTCTCACTAATCTTTTAGCAGCTATTCTTCACTATCTGTCCAAATGAAGTGAAGTGCAGACTAGCCAACCTCCTAAGAGTGTTTAATTATAAAGGCAGGTGGTAGAATTTGACGAAATCATCCCTGAGGTCATATTCTTACCAGTTTTGGGACAAGTCTTAATTTAAGTGCTTTTTGTCAGACACAGACTGTTTTCTGAATCTGAAAGGTCTTTTCTGGAGAGATATCAGCTTGTTGAAATGCAAAGAAATACAAGGTACAGCTTCATTTCAAAATTTGCAGTACCCTTTCTTGGGCTCTCCATAACAATCCATTTAAAGAATGACAATTCACAATGTCCAGCTCCTGTAGCATTTTAACAACAGTTAAGTCCACACCTTTCACAAAACTATACGTACAGAAAGACTGGAGAGATGGTGCCGGCCCGTCAAGGTCTGGGAAGTGTGGATTGAGGAACCGTTGATGCCGCCTGTGGACAGAGGGGGGCAGCAGAGAGCTACTGGAGACCAGTTCATCAGGCGGCACCCAGGGGTCAAGTGGTTCTGGTCAATTTCCAGACATCCGCAGCAAGATTCAGCCCCAGCGTCAGTGAATCAGCTGCAGAATCAGCCCTGCTGAGATCTCAGGCTAGGATCCACAACAGGGCCCTACATTTTCTTCATTGTGGCCAGAGATCTTTATAAACCTGATCTGATCCTGTCGTTGCTCCTGCTAAAAAGGCATGTTACCCATTGGCTCTCCATGGCTGGAAACACTGGTTCACACACTTCAGTAGGGATCACTTTCACTTGGAGGGCTTGTAAAACACAGGTCACTGGGGTCACACCAGAGTTTCTGGTGGTCAGGTCTTGGGAGGACCTAAAACTCTGCATTTCCACCATGTTTCCAGGTGATAATGCTGCTGGTTTCTGCTGGACCAAATCTGGTACACCACTAGCTCAGGGCACACTTGAGCCTATTCTTCTCCAGCTTCTCTCCACACCACTCACTCCTACTTGCATCTTCACACCCTCTGCTATTCCGGGGACTTCTTCAGTTCCCAACCAAGCCATGTTCTTCCACACTCCCTGGCCTATTCATATTTGGTCTCTCTGCTGTTACAGTCCTCCTCCATCTCTTCACCTGGTGTCTGCTGATTTACCTTTATGAACCAAATTAGAAGCCTCCCTCCTATGTACTTTCATCGTGCTCTGAACTTCCTTTCCTACAGTGTGTTGTAAATAACCGCCATGTGTTTGCACCCCAACTAGTCTATCAGCTTCACCATGAGCAGCAGCTCATAACTATACGTGCCACTTAATTCACGGTCCCTAATCTCATCTAGATTCTTGAAGCTGCACAATAACCATGCTGCATTTCTCTGATCATCTCCTTTTTCCGTCCTCAAGAACTATTTCAAACAATCTTCACTTCCCTTGAATATCTAACCTTCACGCCTCCTCTATCACACTAAACAGATGGCCTTGCCTACTCCTTCACAGAGAAAATAGAAGCCACCAGACAGAAACCTCTCAGCTTCCCGCCACCAACCTACAAACCCACCAGCATCTGTACCCACCCCATCCCCCTGAACTCCTGTTACAATAGAAGAGTTACTTATACTTTTGAAGATTGTCTCATGCCAACCCTTCCACTCCAGCTATGGTCCCACCCCTACCAGCCCCATCCTGTTTCCTCAAAAACCCGCAATGATCAGTATACCCTCTTCATGTGTCTTCCACTCCCTCTCCCCTTATTTTCTCCATTATCTTACAAACATGTTCAGTTTCCTCTTTCAGAAATAACCATCCTCCCTAGGCTTCATGTCACCCTGTAATTATCCTTTTATTTCTCCTGTTTCCTACCCATCCAAATATATCTAACTTGAGTCTATTACTTTGTCTACCATTCACTCCACAAGCTGTTTTCGCTCAAAAAACTACTCTCATGAGAGTCTCTAAGCACCTTTCTATAGCTAAATCAAATGGACACTTTTGGGTTCCCAACATGCTAGATACAGCATACTCCCTGCTCTACCTGGAGATTTTCTAACCTTCTGGGACAACCTAGCCTAGTCTTCTACTCTCCTGTTGTACTATTCTTCCTTTAGACTGATCTTCCTCTATATGACTTGTAAATGTTGATGTTTTATGAGACTCAATCCTAAATGATCTTGTCTAAAGTCTGCTTTGATACCTTTAACCGTTTCCATTGATTTAGTTGCTATACACTCACCAAACAGTCCCTTAATTGGAGAGATCTCCAGCCCTTGCCTGTCTAGTCATATAACCAACTGCCCACTCTGTCTCTCCCACAAGCCTCTCATACTTAAGCAAACATAACCTTCCCCCTGATTTGTTCCTTCTAGATGATCCTTATTGAAGGAAATGGCCTCAGGGCTCACATCCTCACTACCTCCCTCCATCTCCTACCCCATATCTTACCAAGGCCACAGTTCTTCAACTCTATGAGTCTCTCTCATCTGCACTGCCATTTCCAAGCTATCATTCAATATCTCTCAGACCACAGCCAAAACCACAAATCTCCTTTGGGATCTTTGACCCCCTCCAATCCATTCATTTTCCCTTTGCTAATCTTCAGAAGAAGAGGAAAAAGGAGGAGGACAAGAAGGATGAGAAGGAGGACAGGGAGGAAGTCACTTCTTTGTACAAAGGTCTCAATAACTGCCCATCACTGTTGGGATAAATTTTCAACCTGCCTAGCCTCCTTTTTCACACTGGCCTTCTTCCAGCTCCTCCAAAGTACCAAGCTCTAACCTGGCTCGAGGTTTTGTCTTTGCACAAGCCTTTCTCTCTCCCTGCAATGTTCGCCCTCACCCCTTCTGTGCCTGATAAACCTCCAAGGACCAAATTTTGAGGAGTACTGCAATACATAAAGGGTTTTCAATCTTGGAATTTTTCTCAATCTTTAAAAACATATCACATGCTTTCCCTGCAATCTGCTCTTTTGTAATAAATAATAGAAGAGCTGTTCAAGAGAAAAAATTTAAAGGCAAACAAAATAAAACAAGATTAAAATGGCAATACGGGTTCCTCACCCATAGATTCCTCATCCTCCTCTTTCTTTCAGCCTCACTTTGCACACGCTGTGGCATGCACTTTTTTTTTTAAGAAACAAAGTATTCACCTCTGAGGAAAGGAGTGCGTTTTCCACAATTAATTCTCACAACTACTGTGCAAGATTAATGTTGCTATACCCGTGCTACAGATGAAGAAACTAAAACTCTGAGGAGTTAAATCACCAACCCAAGGCCACAGAAGTAAAAAGCCACCAATCTGAATCCTTTGCATTGACATTAGCCTTCATGTTTCCGTTTCTCCTTCAATTCTCCTAAACGTGCAAATAACAGAAAGTAATTTCTCCCAACACTCATGCAGAAAATGTCAACTGAAAAGCACAAATCTAAATCCATCTTTCCCAAAAATATGCTTTTAATATCTCTTGTTTACTTCTTCTTTGAAGTCAGTTGCTATTCTCAAATGTATAGTTAAAAAAAAAAAAAAACTCAGGATTTTAAATCAACAATTATTGGAATCTCTCTAAGAAGGCCACACCCCGAAGTAGTCATAACATGGTTTGCCTTTCTTGGACCACCTGACTTTTATTATCTTCCTGGTGTGGATGAAGAAGTCTTTTAAAATTCCACAGCAGTGCTGTGAGGGCATAGATCCCCCAGGATTAATCACAAATATTTTATAAAGATGAAGTTTCGCTATATCTTTGTTCTTTGTATCTTGGCTTTTGTTAGCGCATTTTAATTAGGATCTGGTATCTGCAATAAACAGTAAACATAAAGAGCTTTGCAAAAATGTATTAGACTGTTTGTTTTCACACTCTAATGCATATTTGCACAATTTTACCATGAAAAAAGGAAAACACGCTAAGCTCTTGGGCTCTATCCCAAATGTCCTGGAATAGAATCCGGAAATTACTAAAAATGCAACCAAACCTCATCATATTCCAGCAATTAACCTAAGAAACAAGGGTCCATTCTCTGTATGAAAAAAGCATTTTCGAGGGGAGAAGTCTGTGGAGGAGAATGCTTCTCGATAACACTCGTATCGCACTCTCCAAAACCGTTTTAAAATTTGGACTATTTCCCTTTCATGCTAAAAAAGCTTAATAAACAAATTAATTTGAGTAATGTTTTATTTTTTTCTTTCAGCATGTTAAGAAAGCCTCTCCTACAAAATGAAGATTAGAAGAACTCCTAAATATAAAACATAAAATTCAATGTAAAATTTCTCAATATAAAAGCTCCTCAATAAAGGGATAAAATAATCACATGTGATCTCATTTTTAAAAGTAGCTAAGGATTAATAATATTCCTGTTAAACAGTTATACACTAAAATGAATTATTATTAAAACAGTAGAGTCATGGAGAATGCTGCTGACAAAGGAGAGTTTAGGGTTTTTATTTCAACATTTTCTAATTAAAAGGTAACAAAAACTTACAAAATATCTAAATGTGACTCTTGTGTGCAATTGTTATTGACATGACACCTTGATAGTGTTCAAATGTGATGCAAAATAATAAAAGTACAAGCAATTCAGAGGTATAAAGTGATTTTTCCTTGTGTATCTATCCCTTAGTATGTTTCCAAATAAAACATAGGATTGAGTAATTTATTTTGTTCCATGATTTATTTGTGGACCTAAATACAGCAAACAACAGATAAAAGGCATAGTCCCAGGCATCAACTTAAAAGATAAAAATAATTACATTTTATTAGAGCAAGACATATAAAAATGACAAAATGAACAGTAAAGAAAGGAAAAGTGCTAACTTAGAGGTCCCAAGTTTAAGTTATACTTGGTTTTTATAACTCCCCTTTAGGGGAATAATATGCCTGAATTTAATTATAAACATAAGATTTTTTTAAAGACTAAAGTTGTGAAAAAGTTAAAAGGTTGGATCACACAAAAATGAAAATTACTCTGAGAATCTTAGAGAATTTGAACTGGTAAACTTAGATCCTATTTCCTGACAACTATTTGCAGGAGGATTAAGAGATCTACAGGAATTATTAGTTTTAGATAAAAGCCAGCATTTTATAAACTAATTAATTTTTCATTAGGTTCATATAATTTTGGCAAAAAATAGTTTTGTTCCAATAAAATTATTATATTCCAAGATGTTATTCTAAAATATAACCATTAACTTCACATTAATTTAACCAGATTTATAATAGACTAAACTAGAGGCAGGAAAACAGTAATAGTTTTTAACAGAATATATTAAAATCAAGAAGAAAAAAGATAAAAATAATTTTTAAAAACAAGACATAAAACTTTTAATTTCCAAGTATGCTTATGCATTTATTTAAAAGACATTTTCTGTAATGTTGGTTAACCATATAAAAGAAATATATAAAGGCTGAGGCAGGAGGATCACTGCGAGTTCAAAGCCAGCCTGGGCTGCAAAGAGAGTTCAAGACCAACTGAACTGCATAGTGAAACTTTGTCTCAAAAAGACAAAAATAAATAAATAAATGGGTTATATAAAGTCTACCTTAAATTTTTGCAAAGGGTCATCTTGGAAATAGCTGAAACAGTTATTTTATTAAAATAAATATATTTTACATTAAAATAAATTAAATAAACTGAGAAGGTTCAAAACAGACCTTATTAGATCTGAAAACATATTCACAGAGCCAGAAAACTATTCTTCCCAATACTAGACCTACCTTCAATGAATTTTGGGTTTTTAGTCTTCAATAGAATGTCCAAGAAATCTAGCTGAGCCAAGATAAAGGATTCCAAAGTTCTGGCCAGAGAACACTTCTTACCCTTTCCACTTCCAAAGACTGTATTCCCCCATGAATACCACTTCTCACCTCCACCGCCACCAAACCGCTGCAGTCCAGCACCGCCTCTTTCCTGTTCACCGCAACATTCTCTTACCAGTTCTCTCAAATCCCATTCTTGTCCCGCATCGCACTCAGTTTCCACTCAATGGACTGACAGACTTTTATTAAAAGGAAAGTGGGTTAAAGCCCTCCATTGATCTCTCATGCATCTGCAATAAAATCTAGCTTCTTGGCTTGGCCTACAGAATGGTAACTTTTGCTTCTCTCCCCAGAGGAATACTCTACCTAGCAATTTGTTTAGGCAAGCCCTGCTAGATTCCCTCAAACATTCCACAGCCTATTCCCCCTGCAGTATGTGCCAGGCATTGGGTAAGTGTCACATTCTCCTAGTATCACCACTTTGGTTAAAACATTCGCTTCAACATGTTCTTGATAAAACTTTCCATCCTTTTCAGATGTGTTGCCTAGTTTGGGACCTTTCGTTGCTCTTCAGATTGGGTGCACAATTCTCTCTTTTACATATGATTTTAACTCTCCCTTAAATACCACACTGTTCCATGTTCTACCTTGTTCATAATAGTCCAGAAACTTCTGTGTGAACACTACCCAAAAGGAAGTACATTTGCCTAGCTTACCCCAGCCTCTCATGGGCCAAAGGAAGTAACACATTGTCTAGCATTAATCTGTTCTTTAATGATCACATGTGAACCCATACGTTTCCCCCAGTAGATCATTGCTAACTTTTAGTGTCAGCAATGTTCTCCTTTAGATTATATTACTGGAGTGCTAAGGATTTACAGATGTCATACTCAATATGGGCTCAGTTCAGGACATGGTAGAATTTCTGGTTCACAGAAGGACATTAAAGTAGGATTCAGCTTAAGCACCTGTCTGACAGGTGCCAGGTTGTGAGTTCAATCCCCGGTGCCGCAAAACAAAACAAAACAAAACAATAATAATAATAATAAAATAAAGTAGGATTCAGGGAATCAAGCTAGGGTGAAAACAGATTATTTGTTCCTACACCACCTACAGCCACTTTTCTATCCTAGGACCTGTGTTAGATGGTGCAAAGAGACAAATAAAACATAACTGCTTATTTTTTTATTTCTTTACAAATTCTTGGCTGTACATTATCATCTCTTTGCACATGGTGTGGGCACAGAGACACACAATTTTTGAGTCTCTGCTCAATATCTTTAAGTTTGCTTTTAAAAGAATAGTGAATCATTGTCTACATAGAAAACCCAAGAGACACAATGAAAAACAGTGAGAACTAATAATAGAATTCAATTAAGTGCTAGATTACTGGGAAAATGTACAAAATACAATTAATTTCCTACACACAAACAATAATCAAGTAGAAACCATTACCATTCATACCACCAACAAAACACAAGAACAGCTAAGAGTAAACCTAATAAGAAATATGTATAAGAAAATTCAAATTTTTGAGGCATGTAAAAGAAATCTTGCACAAATTGAATGAAGCACAATGCTTTGATATCAGCAAACTCACTGTAAAGGTGTCAACTGACCCCAAAATAACTTATAAATACTATGTAATGCCAGTTAAAAATCCTCTAAAATGTTTTAGAATGAGAGAAAATCATGTTTATGTGACAGGAGAAATAAGACAGAATATCCTCAAAAGATATTGAAAAGAATGATTGTGTGCCAGTAAAAACTTATCCCAAAATTTAGCAGCTTACAACAACAAATTTTTACTATTTCAGCTTCTGAATCAGGAACCAAGCTTGGTTTAGCTTAATCCTTCTGGCTAACACTTTTTTCCCAAGACTGTAATCAAGGTAACAGTTTGTGGGTATGGTCTCACCTACAAGTTCAATGTGGGTAGGATGTACTCTCAAGTTCAGTAGTTGTTAGGATTCAGCTCTGCCCAAGATGCTGAACTGAGGACCTTGGTTCATCACTGGCTGTTGTCAGGACTCCCTCGGGTAACTGCCGCATGTCTTCAAAGGCAGCTCACGATAAGGCAGCGGGCTTCCCTTCAAGCAAGTAAGAATCCAATAAAGAGTATCCAAGACAGAAGCCACAGTCTTCTTGTAACCTAATCTTAGAAGCGATATACCAACACACCTTTACCACATTTTATTCATGAGAGGATTACTAAATCCATCATTTAGGGGAAGAAAATGGCCAGGGGCATGAATACTAAGAGGCAGTAATCAGAGGAGGCCATCTTGGAGAACATCCACCCCATTTATAAAGGGGAATCCATATTGTCAGCTTCAGAACATACCATGAGATTGAAACAATTAGCCCAGCAAGTATCTGATGGCAAAATACAAAGTCCAAGCCCATCTTAATTACTTTCTTGTCACAGAAGCACCATACCTGGAACTTACAACTCAAAAGAGAAGAGGCTTATCATTATTTGCAGAAGTTTCAGTCTATAGGCTGGCTGCAAGGCAGGGGAGCATGGCAGAAGGTCGTGGTGGCCACGGGAAGCAGAGAAAGAGAAAGAGACAGAAAGAGACAGAGATCAAAGGAGGCAAGAGGAAAATACACCTGTCAGGCCATGACCCAGTGACCCAACTCCACTGTCTAGGTTTCACTTCCCAAATCACATTCAGCTATATGCTCATCAATGGACTAATCCCCTGATAAGTATCATACTCCATGATCCAGTCACCTCCCATAACCCCTGCCTATGAGCACATTAGGCTTTATGGGGCTATCTAGATATAAAGCATCAAGAAGCCAAACAAGAGTATATACAAGTGCTGGGCGTGGTGGCACGCACCTGTTATCCCAGCACTCAGGAGGCTGAGGCAAAAGGCTGAGTTGGAGGCCAGCCTAGGCTACAGAGTGAGTTTAAGGCCAGCCTGAACTACATAGTGAGACCCTGTCTCAAAAGAAAAAAAAAATCAGAGTACTTACAAGTAATTAGTACATAAAATAGTGATCTTCAAATGGGATGGGTGATTAATCAAATTATGCTGAGCAGATTGGCTATTCATTTGTGGAAAGAATTATTGGATTCTTACCTCACTGTACCACCGGCATAAGTCTAGTTCCCTAAGTAGTTAATTATATACGATTGAGAAGGGACACAAATGGATATTAAAATTCAGCAGTAACATTTTATTTCTTAAGATGGGTGGGAATACATGGATATTTCTTGGGTAATAGCAGAACATTCAGTTCATCAAACAGGTCACCCTTATAAGTAAACATATATGTTAATCTACTTGAATTTCAGAACTAATTTGTAAAAATGTGTACATCTTTCCCATTTTTAAAATAAGGAAATTAAGGCATACAGTCTCACATTTTGATAATTCATGCCTATTATATTAGTTATGAATTATTACATAACAAATTACCCCCAGATTTAGCAGGTTTAAGCAACAAACACATCCACTATAATCTAATAGAGTTTATGAGAATAAGGAATACAGAAACAGCCTCTCACTAGGTGGTTCTGCCCTCAGGTCTCTTAAAATACCACAACAAACATGTTAGCTGGGTGGAGTGGCACATACCTGTAATCTCAGCACTTTGGAGATTGAGGCAGAAGAATTGCAAGTGTCAAAAAGTCATCTTTTTAATTTAAAAGAAAAATGACACAAGAAAGAAAAAAAGCAAAAGAGACAAACAAACAACAACAAATCCAGTACAATAACAGTATAGGTTTACAAACAACATGATAGGAATTTGACAATGGTTGTTATATTGCATGTCATTACCTTCAAAAGGGTTGTTCATATTAACAGACA
>RJWM01043624.1:0-13709 GCA_004363535.1 Dasyprocta punctata | reverse complement strand
GGTTGCTGCCCAGAGGCCTGTAAGATCTACTAAACAATACTAGCAAAAAGTTGGTTGATGTTCCTTGGTTGCTATCAATTTAGGCAGACCTCCGAAATAGCAGGTTATTGACTGGGGGCGGGGGGAGTGTATTTGTCCCTGATTCCAAGCCTGCACGTCGGTGCCTGTCTGGTCCAGTGAGCCAGGCCCCCCGGAAGGGTCCCTTCTCCTTCTCCTCCACGGTCCCGAGGTCAGGACCCTGGAAGGCAGTTCATTTGTGTCTTGATCGGTGCCTGAGCAGCTCGGGCCCCACAAGGGGCCCTTCTCGTTCTCCTCCAGGGTCCCGAGGTCAGGACCCCAGAGGGCAGTTCATTTGCTTCCTGGTCCGAGTCTGCGCTGCTCCGGTCCATCAGGCCAGGCCCCAGAAGGGGCAATTCTCGTTCTCCTCCAGGGTCCCCAGGTCAGGACCCTGGAAGGCAGTTCATTTGCATCCTGGTCCGAGTCTGTGCAGAGTTTTTTATACAGTTTTTTATGCTTGAAAGAAACCAGAACAGTCTGGTTTTCCCTTAATTTATTCTGTGTATTAAAGACAGAGAGGTGTTGGATTTTCATGCCTTTCTCTGATGCAGCAGCAACACTTGCATTTCAGAGTCATTAAATGTCTTCTTCATTGAACCCAAACTTTATTGTTGCAAGCTGGGAGAAACAGGGTAGCACATGTGAATATCATATCACGTGGATAGAACTATGAAATCTGTTAGTGCTTTCATCTGGGACTAAAGACACAAAGAATTTACAGAAATCATTTAAAATGTGGGTAGTGGAGGAAAACAAAAGGATGTATTTTTTCTTTTTCTACCTTAAAGTCTTTTCTATATTTTAGATAATGCCCATAGATAATACTCAATATTTTAAAAAGTACCTATTTTATATCTGTAACCACAGTCCTACTTCTCCCATTTTGTACACAAGTATTTTACACTTGAATCAACTTTTATCCTAGCCAAAACAAATTAATTTGAAAACTAATTCTGTTACCTAACCTACCTTAAACAGCTCTGGAGATGGTGTATCCAGTGTGTCTCATGCTATACCAAAGGCATTGCAATGACATGATTAATAAAAGTATTAGGATACATTCTTATGTCTGGAAAATCTTTAAGATTAGCAACC
Source organism: Dasyprocta punctata (assembly GCA_004363535.1). Taxonomy (NCBI): domain Eukaryota; kingdom Metazoa; phylum Chordata; class Mammalia; order Rodentia; family Dasyproctidae; genus Dasyprocta; species Dasyprocta punctata. Next base: position 12,557 of record RJWM01043624.1, on the reverse strand, counting down.
TTATCTACAATTGCCTCTGAGTCAAATATTCTGAAAGAAAAAATGTCACCCAAACCTTCAGCAGTGTAGTTTTTATTGTTGTTGTTTTTGGCATTTATAGTGATGAAAATTCAAATTGGGATTCCTGTATAAGAATCATTAGACTACTTCTCATGGAAGTATTCAGTTTTGTGAAACTTTCTCATGCAGTTGCACTAAAATAAATTCAATCATTGTGAGATGAGATAGTGGGCAATGTTAAATGACTGTTCTGTAATATTGATGTATGGTCAATTTCCCTTTATAATATCTATAGGACATTGTCATGGTTAGGTTTATTTCAACTTTATTGATGTGGGAGCTGCCCAAGGGATTGGTTAAGCACATTTCTGGGTGTGTCTGTGTAGAACATGGGTGTGACCTTGGATAGTGTACTTGCCGTCTTGTCCCTTTCTCTCTGGTGCTGTTCCTCTACTGACTCCTGACTTATATGAACTGCTCAGCTTTGCTCTGCTACATCTTTTACCACGGTGTTCCTGCTTTTGAGCCAACCAACCATGGCCTGAATCCTCTGAAACGGTAAGCCAAATTTAACCTGCCTTCATTTAAGTTGTAGATGTAACTCATTGTGTTTTAGGGACAGGAAAACTGACTAAAACAGACATTTTCACAAGTAAAATTATAGACACTGGACTAGCCATTACTTTCAGGATACAAAGTAACGCATTCCCAATACTTTTACATTGAGGAACCAAAGTATAATTTTATGATTTTTTTTCAGAATTTGAAAAAGTTGCCATTATCAACTCAAAGTTATTCATAAATTCTATGGTTGAAATGGAAGACTGGCACTTTAAAGCTGACAGTGAGTAACTGGTAATACTTTGTTCTCTTAGACAATTTCAGAAGCAATCAGTGAAAGGAAAAGCAAGATACTACCTTTGCCAGCATGCTGGTTTATGTAACTGCCTTGTGAGAAAACCACACAGTTAAATGTTCTCAATGCCTCAGGGTTCTTCCTTTTCTAAGACAAGATAATAAGCTATGCCAGGCTGCCTTGGCCTCTGTCTGTGCCAACTCATGAATATATCTTTCAAGAATTGCCATAAACACAATGGCGTGTAAGCTGCTTCTGTGTGCAGAGCCTTCTGTCAAGAATTTAGCAGCTTTCTTATTGCTCAAAAGGAGAAAATTAAATAGAAGCTAGTTGAAAATGGTGATAGATACAAGGAAACTAACCTTCAAATCAAATTCAAAACAAAATTATACTTATATCACAAGAATAAAAATTAAATTTAAATTCAAACTATTTGAATATCTAAAGAACACGTTAGTGAGACATTCTTTCAACTTTTCCAAATTATGTGAGAAAATATTGGATTACTTGTCTATTTTTCCAAAAGAGCAATCATTGTACACAACCTATTTCTTTGCTTTTTATAGTTTGCCATTCACCTTGTATCACCTGGGCATCTTATTCTAGAACTTTTTAATTAGTGTTTATGGGAAATAAGTTAATTTTCAGGAGAGATATATGTTTATTGTGTTACTATTACTTTAGGCTGTAAAGCAAGGTCATGTTACAGCACTAACATCAAAATCTGGTAGGTTATTTGTTTTTCTTTGAAAGCATGACACTATATGAGGAAGCTAACCTTGACCTGACAAGAGGACTCCATGGAGTAGAGATGAGTCTACACAGTTGAGGTTTGGAGATGATGCACTGCATCCCTTCTCCAGTCGACTGAGAGTTGATGAGGGAGTCAACTGGGTAGGAGAGATCCCCACTTACGTTAACCCACACTGAAAATCTCAAAGAAAATAAATTGCTTAAAAACACTGGTTTTTGGTGTTAGTGTGTTCCACAGTAAAGCTAATAAAAAAATCAAATGCAAAAAAGTGCACTAAATGAATAATTTTGAAAACATTAAGCCATAATATAAAATAACATAGTTTTCTTCTTTGATGCAATATAAACCTCAAACTGTTCTGTGCATCATTGGATAGCATAATATTTCATATTCATTTCTATATACTCTAACAAAGGGTTAGTTTTTACTTGAGAACAATATTATCACAGGAAATTTTACATTATATTTGTAGTCTGATTTATGTAAACAAACAAAACTCAGGTAATATTCATTTATTTATTCCAATTAATTATACAGTGATTGCTTACAGGCATCCTGACATATTAGTCTTTAGTTTCTGATAATGTAATCCTTTATATAAATAGATTATTATTGTAGAATAACCTGTACTTTTCGTTTTGAAATTGTGTATGTTATTTTACCTAATTTTAACACATATAAATATAGAAGGGTTTTCTCATGCCTAACTTAAGGAATATAAATTGACATAAAACTGCTGAGAATAGGGACTTGACAGGGGACTGAGTCAATCACTTAATTACTCAGTCCTTCTTTGTGCCAAGACCGTCTGGGCAATCAACTTTAGTCATAATGATCTACAGTAAGCATCATGTCCAAGACCAAATCAATAATTATAGAATCAATTGCTACATGAATTTTCTTCCAAGATTTTATTTGGCACACAGTATTTTGGAAAATACATCACCATAAAATCTTACTAACGGCCCAAATCTAATATTCTAACAGTTCTTTGACCCCACTGTAAGGAATAAATTGATATCCTTCTACTAAAATGTTAACAGAATCTTTTTAAAATTAAATGTTCATAGTAATCTCCTTAAGATTGCTTATAAAAAACTACACTATATTGGTAAGATTCCTACAATAACTTTAAACAGATAATAACTCTTTCTCTTGCCACCTTATCATATGAGGTGCTGTGATAGCCAATTTCTTTTTGATAAGATAATTTTAATTTGGGCTCCACCACCACGTACACACCAGTCACCACTGAGGACACTTCCCACGGGTAACCAGTGTGGACCAGAAAAAGCAGCAGCCAGCCTCACTCTTGAAAGCACACTGGCTGCCATCAAGGAGCTTGCTGCAGGTAGCCAGCGTGGGCTGGGAAAAGCAGCAGCCAGCCCTGCACCAGTAAACCTGCTGGCCATCATCAGGTACCTGTTCCCAGCACTGGCTGGGAGAACCTCACAGTCATGCCTCAGAGAAATCGTAGCCAATGTGGGAAGTGCCTGGGACCCCACAACCTACTTGTCTGGAAGAACCCAGGAATATGTTCAGATGTAGAAGCAAAAGGCAATCTCTGGCCTTCAACCCATGCAGAGCAAGTCTAGCAGATGTAAACATGGAAAAGATTTGAAGTTGCACACCTGAAGTTTCTGAAGTGATGGAATCTGATGTAAAGAAGCAATTTCATGGGGTTGTAAATGAAATTAGATAAGAAATACTATCTCAGGTAAAAGAAGATATAAAGCACATAAAACAATAACTAAGCATATCTAAAGACAGATAAAAAGAGGAGTGTAGGAAAATGAGAGAAACCTTGAATGAACAATATAAGAAAGATTTAGAGTGCATGAAACAGATTCAAAGTGATATCCAAGAAATTAAAATCTCCAGTGAAAGCTGGCAAAACCACTTGAAAGAGACTTAAGATAAACTTTCAGACCTTGAAGACAGGTTTGCAGCTAGCATTAACAAAAGAACTGATCTCTTAAAAATAACCAGGAACCAGGAAATTAAAAGAAAAAAAAACATTGCAAGAGGACACAAAGAAAAATAATCTAAGAGTGTTAGGTGTCAATGAAAAAGTAGGGGTCAACACAAGTGATATAAAAAGACTATTTTCAGAAGTAATAGGAGAAAATTTCCCAAACATGGGAAAAAGGGCCTGACATACAGGTAAGTGAGGCATATAGGACTCCAGCTAGTCATAACCAAACTAAATTGACACCCAGACATATAACAATCAAGATTCCAGAAATTCAGCATAAGAACAGAATATTAAAAGCTGCTAGATAAAAGAAATAGATCACCTATCAAGGAAAGTCTATCAGAATCACAGCAGACTTCTCAACACAAACCATTAAGTCAAGAAGAGGTTGTAGTGAAGTATTTAAGTCCTGGAAGAAAACAATATCCAACCCAGAGTGATATACCCTGCAAAACTTTCTTTCAAAATTAATGGAGAAACAAGATACTTTCATGACACAGAATAAATGAAGGAATTCATGACCACCAAACCAATCCTACAAAGAATACTAAAGGACATTCAAGAGAGAGAGAAAAATGACCACAGTTCCAGGAACAGTGGCAGAGGGGGTTCGCCAAACAGGGCAAGCAGTTTAATGGAGGGGAAAAGTAAGGAGCCAGCAGCAAGAAAATAGCACAGCAGAGACAATCCAATGCATATTGGCCATAACCATTAATGCAGAGATGGTCTCAGTTCACCAATTAAAAGAAACAGGCAGAGTAGGTTGCGAGACAACATCCATCAATATGCTCTACAAGAAACACATTTAACTCAAAAATAAATTCATAGACTGAAAGTCAAAAGAGACAAAACAATGTTTCATGTGATATGGAACCAGAAAAACGCAGGGATAGCTTGCCCAACAATCGCAGAATGGACAAGAAAGATACGGCATTTTTATACAATGGAAAGCTACCCAGCTATAAAGAAGGATAACCTCAAGGCTCTTGTAAGTAAATGGATGTAACTTGAGATCATGCTCATGGGTGAAATCATTCAGAGTCACACGGGTGAACATAGTGCTGTCTCCTTAGTATAATAAGCTGAAGGAGTTGGTGGGATCCAAGATATACAACAGATATCATGAAAGCAAAAGGGGTGGAAACATCTAAAAAGGGAAGGCAGTGGCCATTGTTAAATTCCTATTATCTTGTTTTGAATCTGTGTATCATTTTCATTGATCTGTTTTGTTTGGTTTTATTCTGTTTTGTTTTGTTTTGTTTGATTTTATTATGTCTGATGTTGGTAGCTGTTTCAGAGATAACAAAATATACTATGGTAGTCATTGTTGATTTCCTATTACCTTGTTTTGAAGCCCTGTGTTGCGTTCATTGTTTTGTTTTGATTGACTCTATTTTGTTTTATGTTGTTTAGTTTTGTCCTCTTCAAAATAAAAAATAAAATAAAATAATAATTTTAATTTGATTTTTATTAGTTTAAACATTTGCTACTTTGCTTGTTTAATTTTTATAGAATAAACTTTATTATAATATTTTTTAGAAATTGTATTATTGTAAATGCAATCATATATATATAAGTATTGCATAGATAGTGTGAATAGTCTACATAGTGGTTTATAAATATTGGTAATTAAAAAGATTGATGGATAGTCTGTTAACAGCTCACTTACCAAAAGGATCAATTCATTAACGGTGCATTGCTAAATAAAAAATAACTATTCAGATATAACAACTATTGTTTTCAAGAAATTCATTTTTGATAAAATCACTTCCATGAATACATTAGATACTTTTCACAAAGTAACTTATAGCTTGAAATATAGTTCAAATGTAGAGTGCTTTAAGTCACTGGATTTAATTCTAAGCAAAACACCAAACAAAACCTTTTGTTGAGTAACAAAATAAAGCATTTATAAATAAAACTTAACCTATATTATCTGAAGACAATCTTTTTCAGTTCTCAAAGAAATCAAGGAATTAGGCTGTCCAAAGCATAAAAATGATATCAGGTACATGTTCATCTGCAAGATACCAATTTATTTTTCTCCTTACTAAATGTATCAGAATTTTGTGAGGTAATCCTAGGAATCAATTTTTAAGTTCATGGTAGAATTGGTTTGCAATGTAATTCTGTAAAATATAGCTTTTAATGAATAAAAAGCAATTTTGTTGTTGTGCTTATTATTGCTCAAATCCAAGGCCTTTGGTAGAAATTATACTTAAATTCTCAAAACAATTGTATGATACAGATATCCATAATCCTCTGATACTAGGTTGAAACTGATATGCAAATCAATGCATAAAAATACTGAGAAGTAAAGTCATGAAGTAACCTATGTTTGTGTGAGTCAAATTTTATAATACAGTTTATGATTTCTCATTTAAATACCATAATATTATATACACGTATGTTTGTGTGTTTGTGTGTGTGTGTGTGTATATATATATATATATATAGTTTACTTTTGTATTTGTTTTATTTTGTTTGCTTTTTAAATGAGACTGGGTCTTGCTTTCTAGTGCAGGCTGGCTTGAACTCACTATGTGGCCCAGACTGGCCTCAAACTGGAAGCAATCTTCCTGTCTCAGGCTCTCAAATGCTGGGATTACAAGTGTGCATCACCACACCCTGCTGTATAATAATATATTTTGATTGCTTAGGTCTTAAGTAGAATACTAAAAACAGTTTCAGGAAGTAAACCTTTTGTAGATATTCAGAAATAAATTGTATGGCAAAACAGATATTGCAAATGGAATGACTGGGAGAAACAGTAACAACTGGATTTGAGCTTTTATGTCGTTGCAGTTACCTTTATTTTTATTTTTTATTTTTTTTGCAGCACTGGGGATCGAACTCACAACCTCGCACCTGGCAGGACAGGTGCTTAAGCCACTGAGCCAAACTCCTAGCCCTGTTTTTTTTGAGGCAGGGTCACACTATGTAGCTCAGACCGGCCTTGCGCTCACGTTGTAGCCCAAGCCGGCCTCGAACTCACAACACTCCTCCTACTTCAGCCTCCCGAGTGCTGGGATTAAAGGCATGTGCCACCACGCCAGGCTGCAGTTACCTTTAAAATACTACTTTTTACTGTAATCCAAATCAAAAAGAGTTTATGAGATATTACAGCAAAGAATAAACATTCATATTATCACATGATTGCTGCATAAGTGAAATTAATACTTAGAAATAGATTGGTGTTGGTAAGATTTTAATTTTAAAAAATTTACTTACCTATCAAGCATTTTTCATATCATAGATATGCTTCCTCTCATGTTTTTGTATCTTGTTATATCATCTGGTTTTGTTGTCAAGATAATATTAACTTCAGAAAAGGAGCTAATACTGTTCCCTCCTCATTTAACTTTGGAAGAAGATGTGAAATGTTAATGCTCTTTTTTTAAACATTTTAAAATGCATGGTAAAGCAATGTAATGCTAGGTAAGTGTGAAATTTTTGTATTCTTATTACTAACATCTTTTGTTGTTGTAAATGTATTGATATTTTCAATTTTTAAATTTAGTTTCAGTATTTTGACAATAACCATTTGTCCATTTCATTGAAGTTATCTAATTTTTGTATGAAAGTGTTTATTATATTCCTTTTTGAGTTATTTTTTCCTTTTATTTCTATAAAATAATATAACAATGCTCCCTTTTCATCCTTGGCTTTAGTAATTTGATTCTTCTCTATTTTTCTCTTGGCAAGTCTTGCTAAATGTTTTTTAAGTTTAGTTAATTTACTTCATGGAGCTAAATTTTATGTCATTGGTCTTCTTTATTGTGTTGTTATTTTATATTTCATGTATTTCATGCTAATTTTTGTTTCTGTCAATCTGCTGACTTTCCTTTTGCCTGTTCCTGTTTTTTTGGGGGATGAAAATTTAGGTTTCTGATTTGATATTTTTCTGTTTGTAAAATAATGTTTCCATTTATTTAATATTCTTAAAACTAGAATCTATAAGTTTGGTATACTGTATTTCCTGTTCACTTGTTCTCCAAGCATTATTTAAAATGTTTTGGGTGATTTTGTGTTGCTGTATTGGCTTATTACGCATGGGTTTTTGAAATTTTTCTAAATCCTAATTTTAATATACTATAACTAAAGAATGCATGCTGTATGATTTCCATGCTTCCTATTTACTGAGTTTTATCTGTGGCCCAGCATATGGTCTATCCTGGAGAATGTTCTGTTTTTTAAAAATGTGTATTTCTCTATTAACTGCAGAATGCTCTTTAGTTGTCTGTAGTTCAATTGGTTCACATTGTGTACCCTTTTTTACCCCACTTCATTTCCCCCTCCTCCTTAATTTTCCCCAAAATAGTTCCTTTATTGTCAATTGAAGATATTGTCCAATTTCAGCTTTCAGTCTCAAACAGAAGTTTCTGCAATAGCCACGGCTACAAACTTAGACTTGTGTGACCTGAATGGTCGCATCAGTGCCATGGCTTAAAACATCAGCCAGCCAGGAAAGCCAAAGGACCTGTAAAGGCAAAGCAGCAGTTGCAGAAATGGCAACATACCAAGAGATCCTTCCAGTAGCTTAACAGCACCTATAAAGATCAGAGTCTTCTGTCATGAAAGCCCAGGAGTCTTCAGACTCCATCTTAGTCCTCCAGCTGGAAAAACTGCAGTGGTCAGGGAACCATAGGTGGTAGGGAAACAAAAGAATCTGGCATTGTTATGGTTTATACATTGTGTTAACTTGAGAAGTCTAGAAGCTTAACTAAGTAACTCAGCAGCTGTACATCCTGGGGTGTAGAGAACAAGCAGTTACCTGTTCACTGTGTCAATTTGAGAAGGTCAGAAGTTTAAGTGATTGAGCAGGGGGCCAGGGCCCTTAGTTTGTAACATCCTCAGCCTGTGCAAGGGGAGGGCAAACAGATGGTGCCACCCTCACCCCAGGGGAGCAGCCTCCATACTATAAAAGGCAAATGAGGAGGGACTGATTGCTGCTTCTTTAGGGGAGCTCCAGGGATGTCATCTCTTGGCTTCTGGCACAGACTGTTCAGCTTCATAGTAGGCTCTTCAGCTTTCTGTTGTAGATTCTTCAGTGTTTCATTACATACCCACTGGCCTCCTGAAATGGACCTGCATGGGACAATGCAGTAAGCTCCAGCCCTTGTGCTGGACCCTGCACCCTCCAGCTTGCAGACACCCTCTGCACGCCCCTTTATTCAACTTTGTGACTGACCATTGTAAGCCAATCTTTTAGTTTCTTATACAGTTTTATATCTGTGTTATTTCTCTAGTAAACCCTGACTGGTACAGGCATATAAATTGTAATATCTGTGAAAATTCTCTTCCTGAAGCAGGAGGAGACCTTTGGGAAAGTCAAAGGGGATGAATGAGAAAAGCAGTTATTACCAGAACAGCTTTTCAGGAAAGCTGCTTTCCAGAACACAATGACACCCCCAAAGGACCTCTGATCCCCATGCTGTCTCCCCTCAGTTGCAGGCAACCTCACAAACAAAGAGGAGAAAATTTACATTGAGAAGCAATGCCCAAACACTGTTGTCTGACATGGATATTGAAAATACAACTCGTCTGTCTCATTGCCGTTGACATTGGTTTAGAAATCTTAAGTGAGCGGTCTCTGCTCCTTTTCTACTTTCTTCCATGGGAAAAGTCTTGCAGATTTTGATATCTATTAGAATTTGGCTTTTATAGGAAGAACAGAAATCTAAGAGTCTCTTAAAAATAGGCCATATGTCCCTCTTTGCTCTGTAGTTTCAGAGATATTGCTTTAGACTGGGTTCAATTCTTAATACACTGAGGTGTAAGGAATGTTCCTGCTAAAAATGCTTCTTGTTGGCCCCATTCCCTTTCAAAACTTAGCTGTCTTGTTATAGTAATCCTATATGAAGAAACCATTTGTAGGTGTTCCTCTTGAAAGTAGATGAATTCTTAACTAATATCCAACATTCACTGCTAGCCACAGCCATGTGATCAAGGCAACTTTGACCTGTGGACTGAGTGGGTCTTCAAATGACTGCAAGCTTAACACCATTTGATTAAGTCCTATGGAAAACTTGAAGGAAGAATTTGAGACTTGTTAATTACTGATTGGACTACTTTTTGTGTTATTTTCTGAAATATTTATGATCATAGATATAGATCGGCCATTGAAAGAGTAACTAGAAAATATTTTTCCCATTCTATTCATTGTCTCTTTACTCTGTTATTTCCTTTGCTGTGCAGAAGTGTTTTATTTTAAAGTGGTCCCATTTTATTTATTCTTGATATTATCTCCTCTGCTACCTAAAAATGCTTTGCATGTATCTGTGGGTTCAGGTGTTTCCTCAATGGTATCATCCATGTAGCTTCCAGTAGTCTCAAGTATTCTGGTTTTGTCTATAGCCTTTTCATCCATTTTGAAGGAATTTTAGTGTAGGGTGAGAGTTATGGTTCTTGATTCATCCTTCTGCATGTAGACATAGTTTCCTAGCAATATCTGTTGGAAAAGGATGTCTTTTTTCCAGTGTAAGTTTTTGCCCCCTTTGTAAAAAATCAAATGATGGTGTGTACTTAGGCTTTTGTGTGTGTGTGTGTGTGTGTGTGTGTGTGTGTTTGATCTATTCCACTGGTCAGCATATCTTTTTTTTTCCTTCTGTGCCAGTATAATGCTGCTTTTGTTACTATGGGGTTGCATGTATAATTTGAAATTTGGTGTAGTACTGCCTCTACCATTGCTTTTGACTCATTACTGATTTGGATATTCTGGATCTATTATAGCTCAATATGAAATTTAGGATTGTTTTTTCTAGTTCACTGAAGAATATTGCTGGAAGTGTAATAGAAATCACATTAAATCTATACATTGCTACTGGTAATTTGGGCATTTTATCAATAATAGGTTCTGTCAATCAAGAATATTGGAAATTTTTCCATTGTCTTTTGTGTTCATCAAGTTCACTCTTCAGTTGTTCTGTTATTTGCATGATAGAAGTCTTTTATTTTCTTTGTTAAGTTGATGTATATATATATACATACATATTTGTACGTATATGTATATGTTTTTATGAATGGAATTACAGTAGGTACATTATTGGTGCATAGGAATGGTATTGAATTGTATGTATTGATTTTGTATTCTGCCATATATTTAACTATTAGAGAATGCAGATTAAAACCATATTGAGATTTCATCTCATCACAGTCAAAATGGTTATCTCCAAGACTATAAAAACCATAAATTTGGTAAAGATGTAGGGAAAAACAAACCCTCTTACATAGCGGGAATTATGTATACTAATTATGTATACTAATACAACTAGAAATTCCACATGGAAATGTCTCAAAACATTAAAAAGGTATATCATTTGATACAGCTGTCACATTTTTTGGTATATTCTTGAAAGAATTAGAAAGAGCATATTATATTGATACATTTACAGCCATGTTTATAGCCACTAATCCACAATAGCTAAGCTGTGGAACCAGGTTAAATTTTCATCAGCAGATGAATGGATAAAGTCCTGTAGAAAAATGAAATCATGTCATCTGCAGGACAATTGATGGAGCTGGAGACCAGTTTGTTAAGTGAAATAGGCCACTCTCAGTTAAACATTATAGAGTTTCTCTTGCATTGGCAGTGTAAAAGGAAGCAAATAAAAACAAAAAATGAACAGAAAGCTAGAAAGAAAGTAGTTTTCTTGAGACTGGAAAGGAAATTAGAAGGAGAAGAGAAAAAGAGGAGGAAATAGTGGGAACAAAAATAACCAAAATTTGTTACATGCATGAACCAATCATCGTAATTAATCTCAACATTTTATCTAATTCCAATTAAAAAGCAAAAAATAAAGAATACGTGCATGAAATTTAGATGATTTTGTGTAAGTGAATGAATTCGGACACAGCAATAGAATTACTGCATGATTTCACTGAAATACAGGATCTATAAACTTTGCTCTCCTTGAAACTGAGATGAGTTGATGATTACCAGAGGCTGTGAAGAGAAAGAGAGAGAAAGCAATGAAGACAGACTGATTGATGAGTACTAAATTAGACTTTCGTAGTAGCAGGAAATTCTGATGCACTATTACACATTAGGTAAATATAGATAACATGTATGCAATACATATACAAAAGTTAGAAGAAAGAATTGTTAACATTTCCCTAATAAAGAAGGAATAAGTATTTGAGACGCTAGATATGTTTAATCTGATTTAAACATTACACAATGTATGCATGTATTGAAATTTTACATGGTACCATATTAATATGTATATCTTATGTCTTTGCATGTATAAGTTAAACTTAACTAGTATAATAAAATAAAAAGTAACATATTGCTTAAAGTGAAACTATCAACCTCCAGATTTATGAAAATTCCCATAACTTGGGACCATACTTTGGATGAAAGTAAGAGAAATAGATAAATAGACCCCTAGTCTGAAGGGAATGCTCAGTTTATGGTGAATCTGTGTGGTGCATCATCATAAAACATATATCTAAATATATTAAATACATGAAACATTTAAACTGCTGCTTCAAATTTTATAGATAGTTTAGTTATACAAATATTTTGAGAACACAGATCATCAGGATTCAAATAGAAGCTATAAATATATTTAAAATGTTAATACTGGAAGATATAACTCCTGTCCTTCTTCTAAATTTAGAGTTAAAAATCTGAAAATTGAGTTCAGGATTGAATTAATGTTTGCAGAGAGAGAGAGAGAGAGAGAGAGAGAGAGAGAGAGAGAGAGAGAGAGAGAGAGAGAAAGCAAAAATTATCCAAGTCATTTCACCAAGTAATGAAACAGATAATATGTTTTGGGCCAAGACACTCAAGAGACAAAAGAATGCTTAAATTATACTCTAATTGTTAACATCAATAAGAAAACCAACTGATATCCTTAATATCACATGATACATTTGAGCAATGTGTACCAAGCCATTAATAAACTATCTGATCCAATTCTCAAAATACTTTTGTTTAGTTTTAGCAAAATTTAATCCCTTATCCCCTA
>RJWM01043623.1:0-13709 GCA_004363535.1 Dasyprocta punctata | reverse complement strand
TTAACTTGTGTTCTGATCCAGTTCAAAAAAAAATTTCTCCTTTTTCTTTCCCATGCATAAAATCAGTAAATAAAGTGCAGACTCCCTAGGAACAAAAGGATAGTTGATAAAATGTTCTTCTACTATTAATAGTGTAGTGGTCTGATACCGACTCAGACCGACAAGGCCAAAGCCAGAGTAGAAGTTTGAGAACTTTTAATGATAATAATAATAATCAGCTGGGGCTGTCTGGGAACCTCTATGCAGAGGAGCCGACTTGCTACTATATTTTGTCTTTTGAGAGAAGCAAGGTAGATAATACATTCTTGCAGCTGTGAGAACACTGCAAGGGAATAGTGGGGGCTAAATATAGTTTTGCACTTTGCAGGCTTTTAGCTAGGCTACTATAATAAAACATTTAGAACAATTTTACCCTTTATAGTACATTAAACCTCCTTAAATATAGATTGATACTTTAAAGTAATTATTAAGATTTTTTCCCATAGATAAATATAGAAACTTGATTCAACTAACTGAGAATTAATCAGTAATTTATTAGTAGCCAAAACATACTTCAAGGTCTTTAATTAAGTATAAACTTTCTGTCTGTGTTAACAAATCATGCATGCTGATAAATCATGTAACCATAGAAACACCTGTTGATCTCATTCTTGTTATCTAAGCCTTCAGCCCTTGCAAAAAGGGATAGAAATTATTCTGTGAGAGTGAGTAGAGTATGTAATTGTATTAGTAACAGTAGTAGTAGAGAGTAGCAAAAAACGAAGCAGATTCACGCAGTCTCTGAGTTGTTTGTGTGTCTGTTCTCCACGCGCCGACGCTCAGCCCACCTTCGGGGACTCTGTGGACCTAGCCTGGCTGGACCGCGGCACTTCTTCATATGTTGAATGTCCTTAATTCAAGCAGGAGGACCTTAACTTCTGATTTTTTTCTTCTGCATGAGGAATTTCCACCCTCACTTTTTGTATCTCTTTAGTATTTCTAGACCTTTTTGAATCCCACTCATATTTCTATGATTATCTTTGAAGTACTTTGCAAAAATCTAGTTACAATTATATAGTCATGATAAAATATCAATAAATCCTACATTTAATCTCTAACAAGTGTTTAAATATTTATTTGCAAGATTTTTTGGCATCTTTGATATAAGAACATGCTGGGTACATGAGTATCAATTTTGTTTCTTTTTTTTCTAAAACAGTAAATAATTTCTCCAATGTACATGGAAAATATGAACATTATAAAAGGAAAGTAGAATTTTTTTCCTTCAAAAACTCGAAGTCCAGCATAGGGGCTGGCAGAGGTTAGGCACATGTCTCCTTTATATGTTGTTAAATAAATTGTTCACTATATTATTCAAGGTTCTCCAGAGAAAAACAACTGATAGAATTGTTGTGTATGTATGTGTATGTGTGTGTGTGTGTGTTTGTGTGTCTGTGTGTGTGTGTGTGTGTGAGAGAGAGAGAGAGAGAGAGAGAGAGAGATAACTGTGTTTCACCATGCTAGATTTTTATTCTATAAATAAATGATATCAATTTAACTACTTTGTTGGGGCCTGGTCAAGAACTCATTGTGTCAACATAGATATGTGACAGTCTATCAGTCCACCAGGAAATAAAGCACTATAGAATGCTAATCATTAGCTTGAAGTATATCAACACTATAGTAGATGATGATAACAATGACAGCTGTTTTTACCAAATTACTATCAGGCATATATAATTTACGTTTCATCTTAGAGTTCCTTCTGGTCAGAACCATTAAAATGAGCAATTTGAAGCCATGAGAGGTCAAAAATGTGTCCCAATTCATTCAGCTAACAATTTGCAATATATGTTGAAAATCAGTTTCAGGTTGCAAAGTCATTTGCCAACAATATGCTGACAATGAGATTTTCCTGTATGTCAGTTTCTGTGAACTAAATGCCCTTCTAATAACTACGTTTGATTTAATAAGGCAATGTGACTTTTATATTCCTGATGTAAATGCAAAATAAAAATATGATTCTTATCCTACTCTAGGTGAACAATTTGTGATATCAAATTACTTGCAAATTCCAGGATTGCACATTTAAAAGTAAACCTTTTTATGTAATAACATACTTATCACTGAAGGTCATACTTACACAAGATCATTTCAGGACCTTGGAAAAAATGCACTTCTGTAGTTAATTTGCTCACCAGGAATCTGATGCTTAGAGAGGAGCTAGAAGTTATCAAAATTCACTGGCTTAGGAACCAAGGCATAGGTGACGAAGTGTTTTTCATGAAGAAGTAATCTCTATTGAGATTATTATGTTGTTTCTACCCTTCAGTATAATACCTATTTTAGTCAAGACTGTTGCACCTCCTTGAGATAGCTACACTGAATTTTACTAGATTTTTCATTGGGAAATGCTAATGCACCATAAAGTTCTTCTAATTCACTGAATAAAAGAGGAAAGAACAAAATCTTACCTGCAGGAAGTGTCCACTTTATGATGTCAGAATGTTATTGCCACTATTTTTAAGGACTTAGGTTATGAATTAGGTGAAAAAAACGCTAACTTTGGTTGCTAGCACAGACCTTGGCACTCTTAGGGTAAAGTAAAAGAAGCAAAACTCAATTTACTAACAATAGGATGTTGACAATAATCCTCATACGCAACTACAGACATAGCATAGCAAACAACATGAAACCATCACTGACTCTTCAGATGAGCACCGGAACAAACCTGTATACTTAAAACAAGTTTTATTTATTGAACATATTTTGAAATACTTTAATTATGGATAACTTACAGCATAACTTTCACCCATGTTATGATTTATCACTCATAGTTTTGTCAAGAATTACAAAATATGCATGTAGTGATTTTAGTGGAGAAAATTGAATACGTATATTGGGTTGAAGAATCACTGCAAAATAAAGGCAAAAATGAGCAATGTGATCATAAACATAGTTACTAAAGGAGAAATCTGAAACCAGAGGGCTTGAGAACATGAAAGACATAATGGAATAAAATGAATTTCCAAGGCAGTAACATTTACTGACCCCAAGAGATACTATTTAGATGCAACACTAGGTGGAAAATACAGTAGGAGAATCAGGAGTGCCCACTCAACAACAAAAGGCAAATATTTGAAAGGCATTATGGAAAAGGTAGATAACTTTAAAACCAGCTATAGTAATAATAAGATAGATGTGAATGAAGGACAATGCATTTGAAGATGACATTTAAAGAAAATCACATCAACATAATATGCCTAAATGTATGTTTTAGATACAATTTTCAAGAAAATATACATGAGTTGTGAAAAAGAATGTAAATCTTAAACACACCTACAAAGAGGAACTTGCATTTCATCTGGAGGCCATGATTGTTGCACAGAAACTACAAAGATTGCTTGGATTTACTGTTGAAATCATAATGTTTATGATGAGAAGAATTCCAGAACACTCACTCAATACAATTAAAGACAAAGCAAAAGAAATGATGTTCCATTATGACTTACAGAGTGCAATGAGAAACAAGAAACTACAAGAATAATTTGATCAAAGAGAGAGAGAGGTACTAGGACTGAATGATTGGCTTTCCCAAACAAAGTGCAAGAAGAATAAAGGAGATAATGTGATCACCTTGTTCTGTTCTTTATCCTCCACAGGGCACTTTTAATGTCCTTGTTCCTCAGGCTGTAGATGAAGGGATTGAGCATTGGTGTGAAAATTGTGTACATCAATGAGGCTGCTGCACTATTTCTAGGAGAATTTGATGCAGCAAATGCAAGGTAATCTCCGATTGCTGTCCCATAAAATAAGCAAACAACTGAGAGGTGAGACCCACAGGTGGAGAAAGCTTTAAATTTCCCCTCTGATGATGGGATTCTCAGAATGGAGGAAACAATTTTGTAGTAAGAGAAAAAGATTCCTGAGAGAGGAAGAAAGCCAGAAATGGCACCAACAAAATACATGACTATATTTTTGGTAATGGTATCAGAACAGGAAAGATTAAGAAGTAGAGAAGGGTGACAGAAAAAATTAGTAATTTCTGTACCTTTAAAGTAGGTAAAGTGTAACATGATCAAATGTTGTAGCTGGGATATCAAAAGGCTGAATAAAAATGACACAAAAATGAAGAATCCACAGATATGAGAGCTCATGATGCTATGGTATTGCAGAGGGTGACAGATGGCCACAAACCTGTCATAGGCCATCACGGTCAGAAGTGCATCATCCAAACATATGAAAATGATAAACAGAGACATCTGTGTTAGGCAGCCCACATAGGAGATGACTCCGCTCTGAGACTGAATATCCGCAATCATCTTTGGGACCGTGGTAGAGATGAAGCAGATGTCAGAAAAGGACAAGTTGGAGAGGAACAAGTACATGGGGGTGTGGAGGTGGGAGTCAGAACTGACGATCAGAATGATGAGCAGGTTTCCAAGCACAGTGACCAGGTACACAGACAGGAACACCCCAAAGAGGATGGGTTGCAGGTCAGGATCCTCTGAGAGAACCATGAAGTGGAATTTTGAGACATGGGTTAGATTTTGCACTTCTGTATTGTTTGGACACCTTTGAAAAAGGAAAGAGGTTTGTAAAATGTAAGAACACACAGCAAGTGGTAAGCAACATCACACATTGCTTTGACCTAGAATGCATAAAACATTGTGCAAGAGGAGCTGTATTACTCAACACTAAATTAAATTTTCTTGTTCACAAACAGGAAAGATCATGTGCTAGTTATACCCCAGGAGTTTTCAGCCATTTGTGTTTTCTGATTTCCTTCTTTTATGAATGAATTCCTCAGGCAAATTGTGTTTGTATTTTGAAATTCACTGAATGAATGAAGATAGATAGATAGATGATAGATAGATAGACAGATAGATAGATAGATAGATAGATAGACAGATAAATAGATAGAGATAGATTTAACTTTGGTGGCCTTCAAGTTTTTTAAATCATTTTTGAGACAGGGTCTCACTATGCAGTTCAGGTTGGATTTGAGCTTACTTTGTAGCCAGGGCTGGACTTGAACTTGCAACAATCTTCCTGCCTCAGCCTTCTGAGTGCTGGGATTACAGGCATCTACCACCACACCTGGCTTCAAATTTTTATAAATGTAATTTAAATGCATATATCCAATATCATTATCCACCACAAATATATCATTGCTGCAGTGTTAAAGATGAAGTAGTAACAAATAGGTATAAAACACTTCTGAATTTGTTCACTTTTGCAAGTTTATTTGTATCAGTACCATTCTGTCTTAGTAAAATGTCCAGCAAGAACTACAGTACCTCGATGTTTTTTGCCATCTATAATCCATAGAATAATGAGTTTTGGTTTTCTGACTATAAAATTCACTTATATATGATTACGTACTTTAGAGCCAGGTTACAAATCAAAGTCCAAGTTTGAGCCCCACTTCTCTCATGCAATTCATTATATATTTGCAACATTTCCTTCTACATATATTATACCTAAGCTACTTGAAGACAAGTTGTTTATTATTTAGTCATTTTATAATATGATTATCTGAGAAAAATACAAAAAGTAAAGAACAGATATAAACACATCTGAGCAATATCTTCTTTTGTAAGTTAGAGACAATAATAATTTATATTGTGTTGACATTGTAAATAGGTTGCAAAATATTTTAAATTGAGTAGATTGGTAGTGCTGAGCATCATTTATTCATATATTTACTTGTGGCTATTTTAAAATATCAAGATACCCTAGCCTTTAACCAAACATTTTTTTCAAACAATCTGCTTATTATATTCTTGGTGGTACTTTCCAGGATCTGATTTTAGAACCATAGTCCTTGAATATTTCCTGACATTTAGAAAACAAATCATTAATAATTTTTATAAATATGGCCACTAAAGACTATATTTTAATAATAAACATTTAGCAATATGTACTTCAGAACTAATATTTTAGAGTAATTTTAATCTCCAACTGTGCAATTTGAGATCTTGGTGTATTTGAATGATTTCATTCTCCTGAATACATGCTTCCCAAAAGAAGGGACTGCCACAGAGTCAGGGATTATGTTTTAATGTCAGTATATTTCTTTCCTTACTGATTTGTGAATTCATAGCATGAACTATATCAAAATGACACGAGTTTTAATAAGTCTCTCTGTGAATTATATATATCAACTCCAAATACTTTAACTCATGCATAGCATTGTCTGAGGCAGGAATATCATTTAGTGAATTTGTTATTATAAACTTTTCAAATCCTGCTGCTTCTCTCCATATTACACAAGTGAAATTTTCTACAAAATATTTTGATGGAAATAGTGATATAAATTACAATAGTCTGGAGTTGTTTCATTTTACTTGTCGCCTGCATCAAATAAAATCTATTACTATTAATGCATTCTGTCAATAGTATCACACATATATTTGTGGTAACAATCTTTGTATGATTATTAACCAAGAAATTTCATCTTTCATAGAGATAACTTTCCATTTGACTTCATAGCAGACAGTGCCTGGTTTGAGAGACAGAAAATCAACTTTAAATCCCTGTCATGGACTTGTTACTATATATACCACGTGTGTGCATCTCGCTCTTCTCACTCATGCTGCTTCACAGAAACAGAAAACACCTCCCATCTCCACAACCTGCATTTCAGTTAAGGAATATTTGAAACTTATTAAAATTATTTTTTAAAATGTTGTCTTGATTACTTTCACTTGTTGCTGGGACAAAACACCTGACACCCAAAAAGAGGGAAGGAAAGGTTTATTTAGCTTACAGTTTTTGGAGGTTTCAGTCCATAATCAGCTGGCTCCAAGGCAGGGTGGCATGACACAGGGACAACACTTCAAGGCAGCAGCAAGCAAAAGCGGCCAGAGCCAAAAAAGGGTGAGAGCAAGCCTCTTTTTCTCCCGTATATTGTACACAGGACCCCCCCCACCCCGTGTGGGTGTAGCATTCACAAATCTCCTTTCCTTCCTATCCACAGGATGAGGATAATTACAAAATAAGAACCCTAGATCCCTGCTGAGTCTCTCAGTTAAACTTCTGACTTTCTCAAATTGACACAATGAACAGGTAACTGCTTGTGCTCTACACCCCAGGATGTAGAGCTGCTGAGTTACTTAATTAAGCTTCTGGACTTCTCAAGTTGACACAATGTATAAACCATAACAAATGTATTTTATTTTTATTTTAAAAAGAAGAAAAGTAAAAATAACAATAAAACAAAGTTTCAAAACAGGCTAATAGGATGGTAATGATAATTAATACATGTGTACTTTTGTCTACATAGTAGTTATTCAGAGTGCATGATATAGGCATGAAATACTGTCTAAACAATATTAGCACAGAATTTTTTCAATAAACCGAGAGAAACTAGCTGTTTCACTATCATAACTGTCTTGTGTTTTCATTTAACTTCCTTCTTTTCCATTTTCCCCATCACAGTTTCTCTGAGTAACTACTATGATGATAACAATGCCCAATGAATTAATTATATTAATTATTGCTACTCTCCTATTAGCCTGATTTGAAGCTCTGTTTTATTTTATTTCTATTTTCTTCTTCTTATTCTCTTTAAAGTAAATGAAACTTAGTAACATTTTGTTGTAGTATTGTTTCCTCAAACAAAAACTCCATTGTTATTAGATACAGTAACTTCACTGAGGAAAACAATCCACAATAACCAGTAAAACCAAGAATGAAATATATCACAGGTGTGAATCATCTCAAGCATAAAGATTATTTGTCTTTCTTCCTGTTGTTTAATTTTAAACATGCTTTAAAATGTACAAATATATCACTGAGGCCAGAAATAGTAGTTTTAAAAAATTAATGGATTGGGCCGGGAGTTTGGCTCAGTGGCATAAGTGCCTGTCTGGCAGGCATGAGGCTGTGAGTTTGATCCCCGGTGCCACACACACAAAAAAAAAAAATTAACGGATTGAACCACCATTGAGGAGGCCTCCCACCAGTAGCTAGTACATGTACAGGAGGCAGCAGCCACAACTAGGGCACTCCAGTCACCATTAGAGAGCCAGCACAGGCTGGGAAAAGCAGCAACCAGCCCTACACCAGCACACACAAAGGCCACCATTGGATACCTGTAGCCACCGCTGGCTGGGAGAACCAGACTGTCATGCTTTGGAGAAATTGTAGCCAATGCAGGAAGTGCCTGGGATCCCGTTATCCACTTGTCTGGAAGAACCCATGAATATGTCAAGACAAAGAAATAAAAGGCCATCTCTGGCCTCTAACCCAAGCAGAGTATGTTCAGGAAGTGTAAACATGGAAGAGATCGGGAGTCACATTCCTGAAATTTCTGAAGTGATGGCGACTGAAGTAAAGAAACAAATCCAAGAGACTATAAAAGAAATTAGAATAGAAATGCTATCTCAGGTAAAAGAAGAAATGAAAAACATAATAAAAGAATTGCTAGGCACCTCTAAAGAAGACATAGAAAAAAAATAGAAGAGCATAGGAAAGTGAGAGAAACCTTGAATGAACAACATAAAAAAAGATTTAGAATACATGAAACAGATTCAAAGACATATACAGGAAATTAAAACCTCCATTGAAAGCTGGCAAAACCTCTTGAAAGAAATTTAAGATAGACTTTCAAACCTTGAAGACAGGTTTACAGTTTGCAATCATGAAAGGAAAGTTCTCTTACAAATAACAAGGAACCAGGAGACGACAATTCAATGGCTGCAAGACAATGCAAAGAAAATTAACTTAAGAATAATAGGTGTCAGTGAAAAGCAGGAGTCAACACAAATGTCATTAAAAGCCTATTTACAGAAGTAATAGCAGAAAACTTCCCAAGCATGGGAAAAGGACATGATATTCAGAAAAGTAAGGCACATGGGACGGCAGCTAGCCATCACCAAAATAAATCTACACCCAGATGTATAATAATCAAGATCCCAGAAATTCAACACAAGAACAGAATATTAAAAGCTGTTAGAGAAAAGAAACAGATGACCAATAAAGCAAAATCCATCAGAATCACAACAGGCTTCTGAACACAAACCACCAAGTCAAGAGGAGTCTGGAGTGAAGTATTTCAAGTCCTGAAAGAAAAAAAAAACTTTGGACCCAGATTGATGCACCCTGCAAAACTACCTTTCAAAATTAGTGAAGAAACAAGATACTTCCATGACAAAGAACAACTGAAGGAGTTCATAACCACCTAATCAACCCTATAAAGAATACTGAAGGACACTCTAGAGAAGGATAAAAATGACCACAGTTCCAAGAATAGTGGCAGATGGGGGTCACTGAGTGGAGCAGACAGTTGAATGGAGGGGAAAAGTATGCAGACAATGGCAGGAAAATAGCATGGCAGAGGTGAGCCAGTGCATATTGGCCATAATCATTAATGTAGATGACTTCAGTTCACAAATTAAAAGAAACACAGGCAGAGTGGATCAGGGGTCAGGATCCATCAATATACTTTATATGAGAAACACATTTAACTCAAAAGAAACTTCATAGTTGAAAGTCAAAGGAGAGAGAACAATGCTCTGTATGACAGGGAACCAGAAAAAAGTAGGGGTAGCTTGCCCATGAACTGCAGAATGGATAAGAGTCACATGGCATTTTTATACAACGAAAAGCTACTCAGCTATAAAGAAAGATAATCCCGAGGCTCTTGTAGGTAAATAGATACAACTTGAGATCATGCTCATGGATGAAATGGTTCAGAGTCAAATGGGTGAACATCATGTTGCCTCCCTAGTATGAAAAACTAAAGGAGTTGATGGAAACCAAAATGCACAATAGATACTGTAAAAGTGAAAAGGGAGGAAATGTTTAGAAAGGGAAGGCAGTAGCCATAATAATCTATTATTGTGTTTGGAAACCTGTATTGTTTTCATTGTTCTCTTCAGTTTTGTTTTGTTTTGTTTTGTTTGATTTTATTATATTTGATGGCATAAACAGCTATTTCAAAGATAACAAATTATATTATGGTAGCCATTATTGATTTCCTATTATCTTGTTTTGAAGCCCTATATTGCTTTCATTGTTTTGTTTTGATTATTTTGTTTTGTGTGATTGCATTATGTCTAATGGTATAGGCAGCTACTTTGAAGATAATAGGAAGCATCATGGTAGCCACTGTTGTTTTCCTATTATATGGTTTTAAAGTCCTGTATTGCTTTCATTGTTTTGTCTTGATTGACTTTATTCTGTTCTGTTTTGCTTGATTTTATTATGCCTGATGGCATGAGCAGTTATTTTGAAGATAACAAGAGACATTATGGTACCCACTATTGACTTTTATCTTGTTTTGAAGTCCTGTATCATGTTTATTGGTTTGTTTTAGTCAACTCCATTCTGTTTTATTTTGTTTGGTTTTATTCCCTTCAAAATGAAAAAAAGATCATGAAATTCATGATATACTTTTATAGTGCAATTTCTACGTTATTTGCCTGTTTATTCTTTGATTTCCTATTCACATAGCAAGGTTTTTATTGACATATATTTGTGATACAAATAATTACATTCAACATCAGAGGTATTATATATTTGTATCATATCTTTTAGTTTATTTCCCCTTCCCCTGCCTGTCCTCTCCTCACCACTCCAACGCAAGTCCCCTTCCTCCCTCCACAAAGTGCATTGTCTTATTTCCTGCAATTTCTGGTTGTTTTTCATTTCCTTGAATATCTCTACTACAATGTCTACTTGAATAATGTAGATGCTGTCAAACAAAATGTTTGAACTGTTTTGTCCACGATGCAGATATAAACTATGACTGTTATATGTTATCAGTTATTCCTTTGGACACTTCTGAAAAGGATAAAAGAGCAAACAGGAAATCACCAAGTGTGTTGAAACAGCACAGATACAACTGATCAAAAAAAAGGATATAGTCTAATATAAACTGGAGAATTTTTTATGCCTGTATCTTGTACTGTACATTACTACTTTAAAGATAACAATATGCATTGTATTAACTATTGATATTCTCCTAGTACTTTGTCATGAACTTTTGTTGTACTTTTTTTCCCATAAGATTAAAAATATGGGCAGAATCTATCCAGTACTTACAGAGGTTTTTATTGTTTATACCTCCTCTATGCCGAGTATTATCTAAGTCTTGAGGATCAGAAGTCAAAATTAGTCATTTCTTTACAAATTCATCTCATACACCTAAAGAAACATTTAAATGTTCCATTACAGAAATGGGAAAATAGCTACTTCAAGTACAGTATATTTTAGTGGAATAATATATGAGTAGAATTATAATTAATAACATCTATATTTTACTTTGCTATTATTTTATACACCTATACATAAATAGGAAAATAGTTGCTTCAAGTATAGTATATTTTACTTAATATTATGAATAGAATTATAATTAATATTAACATTATTCAAATTGCACTTTGCCCTTATTGTAAACACTTATAATACATTAAAATACATAAGGAACATTTATATTGATACTTCTTGTTCAGTTAGTTGTGTCAACTACATATAAACACATGGTAATTCTCAGTCTCAGAAATACTAACAACTTGCCATGTGTCACAGAAATCATGAGACCAAGCCATGCATGGTGGTGCATGCCTATAGTCCCTTCACTCAGAAGGTTGATGCAGGGGGATTGCTGTGAGTTCAAGGCCAGGCTGGGCTACAAAGTGAGTTGGAAGGCAGCCTGAACTGCATAGTGACATAGTGAGACTCTGTCCAAAAAGATGAAAAAAAAAAAAAAGGCAATCATGAGACCATAATGTAAAGTGAAAAAGATCAGCCGCAAGACCTTAGATATTGCCTGGCTTCTCTTATATGGGAAACCCAAAATATAAATAAAGAACAAAACAAAAGCTAGGGAATAGGTGAATAATTCTTTCTCAAATGAGAAGGAGATCAAAAGATATTGAGGATGGAGGGGGAGAGACATGAGAAAAGGGGGAAAAAGTAATTAAGATGTGCTATGTATGTGCACCAACACCCCATAAGGAATGTAAACATTATGTACTTCAATTGTGTACTAACACAAAGAGAAATGATCAGGCACTGGAACCAATGTGCTAACCTTCTTCATTGTTTTCAACTATAAGAAAATTTTAAGCCCATATCAGGGAGTATAGTACAGATACATCTGAAGCATATTTTTAAACTCTGGCAAGTTACCTGAGCAGGAATGAAATACCCACTGTACATCTTCATTTTAGATGGAAGGGGCACATGTCAGGAACTTAAGAAAAGGATCACTGTAAGCATTTATTGGAGAGGGGCAGAGCAATAGATGTGCTGAATGATCATGTCCTTGCTTGCTGTTTCTGTGATCACTGCCTGTGATCCATGGCTATCCTTCCTATGCTGAATGCAGCAAGTAACACATAGTCCTGTCCTGTGATGAACCAGGAGCTCAAAAAAGAAGAACACAGTGACCAAAGCGTAATCTTCTGCAGTGACAGGGAAGCGATGTCTAGAGCTGTTCACGGTACAACATACCAGCATTCTCCTGGCGGGATGCTGTGTGTGTATTCAGACAGATCAAACATTTCTTCCCTCTTCTTACCCACAAACCTGATGGTAGTTCCAAAAAATTAGATTTATTTTTCCTGTTCTGGAAAACAAAGTGATCATTTATGATTTGCAGAAGACTGAACATATAAAATGAGATCATATGAAATGAAGCGAAATGAAATGAGATGAAAGGAAACAAGTTGTGGAACACATAGCTCAGAGCCTAGAACCCAAGAAGCCCTCAAATATGGCTTATGATACTGTGATTATCCTCAGCTCAGGTGGGCTTAGTTTAAGTGTTTGAGAGTAAGATGTCTGTGAAGTACAAGTGTAGGTGGAAAGTGAGAGGGTTGTTTGAGACCCTCAAACCAACACAGGACATAACCCTCTGGCTGCATAACTGAAAGGTCTCTATTGGTAACCCTTCGGTATGCCAAAACTGTCCTGTTAGTCTGGATGATGGGGAAAACATGCTTCTGAGAGTCTTTTCTCCCTCAGCACTTACTCGATGAAGTTGCTTTCATGCTTGGCCATGGCCAGTGGGTGCAGATCCAAAGCCACTTCCCTGGTGTGATAGGATAAAAGAAATAAAAACTAGGCAGAAAGGAGACAAGGAAATCAAGATTTTAAAATTGTAGTTAACCATAGCTTCAAGACACGAAAGTTATTTTTTTTTCCCATTTTAGAAAACTCACCCACCCATTCCCCTAAAATTCCCAAAACTCTTAAGGCACATTAAGCCTGTAAAACCAGGCCCTGTGTCAGTGGTTTTTACCTAAAATTTCTCCACCACCAAGGAAGCAGCAATACTGGTGTGCACCAGATCTCAGAGTCAAACATATATTGATGGCTCGCTTAAATTCTGACATAAGGTGCCAGATGTATGTGTGAGAGACAGTAGGAAAAGACATCCAAATCATCCATTTGAAGACACTCCCTTAAATACACAACTCCGGCTCATAATGCATCTCATTTCTCTCAGTGCCTGAAGTACAAAATAAAATCTCTATCTAATAAACCCTTCTCATGTCTCTCACTGCCTCATAATGAAAATTAATCTTTTGCAATGAGAGTCAGTAAACCAGCAAACTTATTCCACAAGGGAGTGATAAGTTCCTAATTTCAGATACACGGACCCTCAGATCCAGCCCAGTGTCACTGCCTCACGCACTTACAAGGATTTGGGGCCTTCAACCTTGATATGAACACCGTGTCTGATAGTTGCTTTCTGAAGTGAACAGTGATGGGAC
>RJWM01043622.1:0-13710 GCA_004363535.1 Dasyprocta punctata | reverse complement strand
AAATTCTGTCTTTTGGCTCAGCAAAAGAATCAAGAGTATAGGTTATGTTGATAACAGACCCAAAGTGTACATTTTATTTATAATAAAATGTTATAGCATTTTGGTTTGTGAATAAACGGAGGTACCATATTAGGAAATTAAGTAGTTATGCATTCTTAATTGCTGTTAATAGATACTTTTATTTGTCAAGATAGTAATTCATCCAGTATGAAGCAGGCATCAAACTTCTAACTTCACATATGGGCAGTGTAGGCTGGTATTTATAGGACAAGATCACAGGAGAGTAGATTTTTCAAGGCAGAAAGACCTTGGCTTGTATCGCTATCTCTGCATATGTAACGCTTCCGGCTTCATTGCTCAGTCTCGGGGAGTGGGAGGCTGAATCACCTGGAGGCTCACGTGAGGAAGTCAGGCCCCGCCCAATGAAAATGGTCAATTTATGTCATTTGTGTGACAGCTGAGTTTCTCAGTGCTTGGGGTATTTTAAGACTCTTATTTTCTGATTTTCACAACAGCTGCTTAAATGTGTTTTTCTACCCCACTTCCTCATCAGTCTGAAAAGTCAGCTCTGCACGAAGCTTTGGGAGGTGCGAGGCCGGTGTTGTGGCTGTGGCTGTAGACCTGGGTTGCCGATTCTCTGGCGAATATTAAACTCAGGACTGCGCTTCTCAGGTCCTGTTGGATATTAGAGATCACATGATGCAGTTTTCTCCTTACTGAAGACTTGGGGTTCTACCTGGTGCCACAGCAAGAACAACAACCAATTCTCAACTAAAATACTAGGCAGGAGCTCTTCTATTTATTCCAATAGTTTGCTGACTAATCAGTGGTTATTTTAATGTGAAAACTGCTATAACCAGAGCTTCAATTAAATGAACTTAGAAACCCAGAAGAAATAGGATAATAAAGAACATTTTTTTCTTCAACTGCTGTCATTACTAACTCTGAGTGCCCATGACCCTTCAAGCCCAAATTAGAATAGAAATTCGAGAGTCAGTGATAAGTAATAATACTGATTTGACCATTGGAATATTAATTTCGTCTCCCACCTCAAAACTGGAAATGAACTCACCATATCCAAAGAAATGGTTTCATTTTTATTTTATTTATTTAGGCACCGGGCACATCTGCCAGGCAGGCTCTTAAGCCACTGAGCCAAACTCCCGGCCCTAGTTTTTTGAGATAGGGTCACACTATGTAGCTCAGGCAGGCCTTGCACTCATGTTGTAGCCCAAGCTGGCCTCGAACTCACAATGCTCCTCCTACCTCAGCCTCCCGAGTGCTGGGATTAAAAGTGTGTGCCACCATGCCCAGCTCCAAGAAATGTTTTTAAAAACCTGATGAGAAAGGCAAATGCCACTAGGTTATAAGCAACCCAGAAACTGGTGTTACTGTCGGCACACTTGGAGGTCTATGCCCTGTGTAAAGTGTTTACCCAGGTCTTTTCCATATCTTTCAATTTCATCATTACCCTGACACCTAAAGGGGAACCCTGCAGTACCTGCACAGTGGTTGAAGGGCATCGGTTACATCCTGGTTGCGTCTCCTGGTGCGGAGGTGGTGGCTGTGTCCTTGCTGTTGTGGCTTAGTGGCCTCCTGCGGATCCCCACCCCAGGGCCCCCACCAGGGTTGAAGGCCACCAGCGTGGACCAAGAGCTGACGCTCCCTGGCGGTCGTTTTGGAGTCCTGCCAAGGTCTCCAGGTGTCCATCTGATATTGTCGAATTAAGACACAGACTTTTTATTAATTGGTTAATAAACTTTGCCACATCATCTCAGGCACGGTACTCTAGAAAGCATCCTGTCTGTATGAAGATCTTTTTTAAGGTAGTGGTGTGGGGAAGAAGTAAACAAACAGTAGTGTTTCAAGTAGTAAGCGATGACTACATCCAACAGAAACAAATTGTTAGAAGGTTTTTATTAAAGCCAGGAAACCTACCTTTAGGAAAGAAACCGAAAACATATTCACAGAAGCTCAGACCAGCTGACTTTTTCACTGACATCCATTTACATTGTGCCCAACTGTACTGTTACCTAAACTGTAAAGGGGAACATGTGAAACACCATCATGATTCAAGGCTCTTTGAAGCCCAGAATAGTTTGCTTTTTTTCACTGACATTTCTTTTTGGAATTTTGGAAGCCAAAGTATTTTCCAGGAGCTCTGTGACACTGTATCTCATTGTACTTTATTTTGTTTTTTGACATCTAAACCATGTCAGGTTTAAGAACAGTCTGCACTAATGTCAAATAGCTTTCACATTTAACAATTGCTTTTTATTTTCCCCAAATCAAGTTTTAAAATATTTTGGCACTTGCTATAATTAGAAGTAAAGATGTAGATGCATTTGTTTAGCTTGGCTGTTTATAGTATGTGGGTAGGAAGTTATTTGCAAATGTGTGTGCATGCAGTTTATTAAGGATATGAAGTTGACTGGTTTTTCTAACTTTTTTGAAAAACCTGTAGCCTTCTAAGCATTCAAACAGCTAAGATGAAGCTAATTGTCAAAAGGTCGAGGATGATAGAAATAAATATGCTTATATTTTTGTTGCTCAGTTAACTCCCCTCTTTTGGTAGTGAGGACTGTAAATGCGATTGACGGCATGCATGGGAGACGGTCATGGTTCACCTGTAGCCACGGATCGTCCCCCTGGCCCTGAGCTCATGCCCTCTCCTTGGATCTCAGCTTTATGCTGAGGTCTTCCCTGGTGAGTTATGTGCAGACTCCCTTCACTGTGGTGTTCTGCCATCACCATCATCATCCTCATCGTCATGATCTGAGTCGGCTCATGTGTGGAGCCCTCCGCAATGTTAGAACGTCCCCTAAACAAGAAGAACTGTCTTTCAGGTTAAGTTACCTCTTGGGTTGGTAGAATGGGACAGTAGTTGGCGTGAAATTAATTACTGCCTTGTCACTTGTAGCCTTAGCAATCTTGGGCAGATCACCGGAGCTCTCAGTGGTTTTACTTCCTTTTTTCATGGAGGGTTAGGTTGAATCTCAGTGACACTGCAGAATTAAGACATACGGGTAACTTGCCTTCCAGAGCAAAAACTCCCATTCTGTTGTGTCCTGAACAGGTCTCCCTCTCTCTTTTTTAACCCAAAGTTTCTAGTAACAAAACCCGTCAAGTAGAGCGTTTTATATAAAATATCAGGTAACATGTTTTTCCTCACATAATACAGGTAGGGTTTTTTTTTTCCAGATACATTAAAAGGTATCAGGATGAGAATCAGAAAAACACATCCACCAGACTTGTGGTACAGATATCCGTGTTCAACGTTACGCGTGACTTGTGGGTGTGTCCTTGCCCCTTGCCCTTGTCTTGGGGATAATATCTGTTTTCATGTTGTAAATACCTATTTTTGAATGAGTGAGTGAGTGAGTGAGTGGATGAATGCGCCCTTCCCGGGGACTCCCGTTCTCATCTGCTCTCTTACCTCGGGCACAGGAGCAGATCAGTCGGTGTCAGGATGTCCCTCATGGAGCTCAGGTCAGGGTGGCAGAGAGATGAGGTGGAATTCATGCAGTGTCTTTAGGTTGCTTGATTTGTTCTCGATTAAAGGGCTGGAGACCATAACCAGTGATTCTATGTCTGTGGTCACCCCACTGTCTCAAAGAGAATAGTGCGAGTTGTACCAGGCACTTGCCTGGCTCTGACTGCTTAGGAGGGGAACCCAGAACTCGTCCTTCTGTATTCTGCTCTTCATGCTCCTGTCTACAAGCCACCAGTTATCCTAACTGTTACTTAGCGGTGGTCTTTATATTCAGCAGAGGTGACCCTCAGCACTGTCCTCAGAGGTGTGACTTGATGTCCTCCCTCCCGTGCAAGATCAAGTCTCCCTCATTGATTATGAGTACTCAGTCATGACAGCTTTGCTTCCAGACGGGTGGTACCTCTGCCACCCATTGTCAAAGTGACCAGACAATGCCAAAGAGTCATTTCGGCCTAGGAAGCTTGGAGATGAAGACTCAGCCCCTAGCAATGACGGACCCTTAACAAGTACTTGTTTTATGAGCTAAATGAATGGCAGAACCTTTCTAGAAGTTAAATGCAAGAGGAGATAAAATGAACATGTAGGATTTCCTGGAGGCTCAGTTTACCTTGAAGGCAGGACCCTTGCAGGAAGACGTCCTTGTGGCCCGAGGCCTTCGGACTCTCTCTGCCGTATTTGTGGGTCATGTGCCACGTGTCACCGTCGGTGCTCACCAGCAATGCTGTGTCCTCTCCTGTGTCCTCCGGCTCTCAGATGAACACGAATCATAAATACAAATGTGCACACACGCTGCTTCTAAAATTCTGGATGTGAAGCATCAGAAATCTCAAGTTATTGCCTCGTAGTTTTGGCATTTTAAAAAATTTAATCAACACATAATTGAATAAATTTGTGGTATATAAGGTGATGTTTTGACACATGTATAAGTTATACTTTAGAGGAGGAATAATTTCTACAGCATTGTAAGATGATTATACTTAACAATATTGTGTATATTCAAAATAGCTAGCAGAAAGGATTTTGAATGTTTCGCTGCAAAGCAATGGTAAATGTGCGAGGTGATTAATATGCCAGTTATCTTTAGCTTTGGCCCAGTGACCTGGCGGACAGGCTCTTAGTGTGTGCGAGCGTTGTGCTGTCGGCAGCTGCATCTCTCCCTTGCTCATCAGACCCCTGTTGATCTCCTTTCTCTTGGCCCCACTCTCCCAGCGGTCCTTGAGGCCCAGGACTTCTGCCCTTTCTCTTCTCTCTGCCCAGCCCAGTTGTTCTCATCCTCCCTAGGACGGAGGATCCAGGAAGGCTGAGGACCGTCTGCCTTCCCCTGCCTTTGTAGCTCCAGAGCCTGGCGTGGACCCAGGCCAGTTTGCCAGAAGCCTATCCACTGAGACCAATTTTGGGCCTGGAGGAAACTGCTATTTTGTGAATTCATGCAAGTGACCTTAGGGCCACTCTGTGGCCCTTCCTGAACTTGTTCCTGACAAAGCGTTCTCTCCCTATTGAATTGTGGTTTCCTGCTTTTCTTAGGCTTCCCTATTGTCTCATGTTCCCTATGTTGGAGCAGTCTGAAATCTATTATATTTGTACTCATAAGGGACAAACTTTATTTATTCATCTTTAGAAAATAATTTTTTTTTTGAGACAGGGTTCCATTATGCTGGCCTTGAACTCACTTTGTAGCATAGGCTGGCCTCAAACTCTCAGTAATTCTCCTGCCTCAGCCTCCCGAGTGTTGCCACACCTGCCTATTTATTTACCTTCAATAAGGCACCACAGAAGACCTTCTCTAGCCCTTCCATCCTCCTCTGACTGAGGTATCCCATCCCATGCACCTGTAATACTTCGCATGTACCATATTACATAATTCTTCATTTATGCCACTTTCCCATTTCAGACTAAGGGTTCTTTGAGATAGAGAATCATGTCTTGTTCACTTTGCGTCTGTCCCTTTGAACTTGATAAATGTTTGTGAAGTGAGGAACATTAAAACCCAATGTGTGGTGGCCCCGCTGGCTGGGAAGAATCAGGAAGGAAGCCACGCCCTTCCTCCCCACTCTGACACCAGGCCAACTGGAGTGCAGGCTGGGAGAGGAGAACCTGCCCCCCATTAGCAACTGGCTGACTTGGAGGAACACAGGCTGAGATGATAACAACTGAAGTAAAGAAATGACCCGATGCTTGTATTGTTTGATTGACTTTGCAACCCTAAAGCCAGTAGTCTGAGTAGTTATTTAGAGGGTAACAATATGCAGTATAGTAACTATTGTGGGTTTTCTAATGTCTTATCACTATTTTGTTTCATTTTTCTGTTTTATTCCCTTAAACACACACACACACACACACACACACACACACACTCACACACACAATGTGAAGATAATATCAGAAACTCAGGAGAGAAAAATGGCAGAGCAGTGAGTGTCAGCAACACAGCTTGTCCAGGACAAAGTGACTAGAGTATGGAAACAGTAGTTTAGAGAGATATCAAAGTGAGAAGAAGCTACCCCAGGACTTGGAGGGAACTGACAAAAGAGGAAATGAAGTGTTATTCAGTAAAGAAAAAATAAAGGAGAGAGGGGACCCCTGGTGCACCATATCCCAGAGAGAGGCTGCCACCACCAGCTGGGAGTCAAAGTGAAACTGCAAATTTTTACTCTGGGAACTGGACAACCACTTCAGGATCCAGCAATTCAATAGCAATTGAGAGCGGCAAGAAAAATGTGGACTATTGCTGCCAGAGTGGATATTTTACATTTTCCGATAACCTCTTCCATCTCCTTTTTCAGAGTACTATAGTTTTCAATGTAGAAGTCTTTTACTTACTTCATTAGATAGATTCATAGGTATTTCATTTTTTGGATACTATTGTAAAAGGCATTGTTTCCCTAATTTCTAACTCAGTTTATTATTCTTGTATAGGAAAGCTATTGATTTTTGAGTATTGACTTTGTTTGCAGCTGTGCTACTGAATTTGTTATTTAAACCTAGAAGTATTTTCGTGGAGTTTTTGTGGTCTTCTATGTAGAGCATCATGTCTTTTGCAAATAATAATAATTTAACTTCTTTTTTTATTTAAGAGAAAATGGATGCAGAAAAGAGAAACAAAAAGCAAAAGAGACAAATAAACAACAACAACAAATCCAACACGATAACACTATAGGTTTATAAAATGAGATGATTGGAATTTGACAGTAGTTGTAATATTGCATATCATTACCTTTAAAGGGGTTGTTCAGATTAACAGATATAGACATGTAGAATTGATCTAATCATATGAGTATTGGCTGTTCTTTTTCAGTAACTAATGCACTTAGTAATATAGTCATTTTAACTATCTTACATGTACCTATTTATAAATCTATGTCTTTTTCCTTTTCCCTTCCTTCTTTCCTCTTTTCCCCTTAGAATACCTCTTGCTGTCTTTAAAAATAACTGCCCATATCATCAGGCCTAATATAATCAAACAAAATAGTTCAGGATAACACCAATAAAAAATAAAACAGTGGTCACAGAAAAGAGAAACAAAAAGCAAAAGGGATCAACAAACAACAACAAATCCAATACTGTAACATTATAGGTTTACAAAATGAGATGATTGGAATTTGACAGTGGTTGTAGCATTGTATATCATTACCTTCAAGGGGGTTGCTCAGATTGACAGCTGTAGACATGCAAAATTGATCTAATCATTTGAGTATCAACTGTTCTCTCTCCATAGTTAATGCATTTAGTAGTATAGTCATTTTAACCATCTTATGTATACCCACATATAAATCTATGTCTTTTTCCTTTTCCCTTCCTTCCTCCTTTCCCCTTGTAATACCTCTTGTTATCTTCAAAATAACTGCCCATACCATCGAGCCTAATATAATCAAACAAAATAGTACAGAATAAAACCAGTAACAAATAAAACAATGGAAGCAATACATAATATTACAACATTAATTTCTATAATACCTCATATTATCTTCTAAGCAGTTGCCTATATCATCTGTTATAATATAATCAAACAAACCAAAATAGGTTAAAATCACTCAAAACAGAACAATGAAAGCAACACAGTGTTTCAAAACAAGGTGATAAAATATCAATAAAGGCTACCCTAATATATTTTGTTATCTTTGAAATAGCTATCTATGTCGTCATATATAATGAAATTAGGCAGGTCGAGATAGAATAAGATCAAACTAAACAGCTCATTGAAAACAATACTGGACTCAAATTCCAATGATGGATTATTTAATTGTCTGCCCCACTCGGTGATATCCCTCTGCCGCTGTTTCTGGAGCTGTGGACATTCTATCTCTCTCTAAAATGTCCTTCAGTATTCTTTGTAGGGTTGGCTTGATTGTCATAAATTCCTTTAGTTGTTCTTTGTCATGGAAGTATCTTGTTTCTCCGTTGATTTTGAAAGATAGCTTTAGCAGGGTACATCAATCTGGGTTGGAAGTTGTTTTCTTTCAGGGCTTGAAATACTTCACTCCAAGCTCTTCTGGACTTGATGGTTTGTGTTGAGAAGTCTGTTGTGATTCTGATGGGTTTTCCTTTGTAGGTGATCTTTTTATTTTTTTCTCTAATAGCTTTTAATACTCTGTTTCTGTGTTGAATTTCTGGGATCTTGATTATTATATGTCTGGGTGTAGGTGTATTTTGGTTATGTTTAGCTGAGTTCTATATGCTTCACTTATCTGAAAGTCACTTCCTTTTCCCATGCTTGGAAAGTTTTCTGAAATTATTTCTGTAATTAGGCTTTTAATTTATTTTGTATTGACCCCTGCTTTTTCACTCACACCTTTTATTCTTAAGTTATGTTTCTTTGGGTTGTCTTGTAGCTGTTGTATTGTTACTTCCAGGTTTCTTGTTATGTTTAAGAGATCTTTCTGTTCACGATCACAAGCTGCAAACCTGTCTTCAAGGTTTGAAAGTCCATCTTTGGTTTCCTTCAGGTGGTTTTGCCAACTTTCATTGGAGTTTTTGATTTCCTGGTAATCTCTTTGAATCTGTTTCATGTATTCTAAATCTTTTTTGTATTGTTCATTCCATGTTTCCCTCATTTTCCTATGCTCCATTTTTTCATCTATGTCTCCTTTAGAGATGCCTAGCAATTCTTTTATTATGTTTTTCATTTCTTCTTTTAGTTGAGTTAGTATTTCTGTTCTAATTTCTTTTGTAGCCTCATGAAGTTGTTTCTTTACTTCAGTTGTCATCACCTCAGAGACTTTAGTTGTGGGACTCCCGACCTCTTCTGTGTTTGCTTCTCCTGGGTTTGTTCTCCTTGGATTGGAGGCCAGAGACTGCCTTTTGCTTCTTTGTCTTGACATATTTCTGGGTTGTTCTGGACAACTGTGTACTGGGGATTTTGGTATTCCTCGTGTTGTCTGTAATTTCTTAAGGTTAGACTGGTTCTTCTAGCCAGTGCTGATTGTGGATATCTGATGGTTACCACTGGGTACGCTGTTACAGCACTGTCCACTGCTGTTCCCCAGCCCACCTCGGCTCCCCAATGTCTGGGACAATGCGCGGGGGTGGGGCCGCAGCCTGGGAACCTGGGCCGGTTTTCTGCGAATTTTCCACTATCACCCCTAGGGCGCACGTGGAGCCGTGGTCTCCAGACTGAGCTGGTCACCTGCCGGGACCCTCCAGGGCTCGGTCAGAGCAACCTCCATGGGACTGCACCCAACCAGGAGCACCTCCAGTCCCAAAATGGCTGCCAGTCCCTCGCTCTCCCTCACGGGGGTTCGGGGTCTGTGCACTCACCATCAGCCAGTTCAGTCCTCCAGGTCTGCTCCCCCTGTCCACCGCCACTCTCCTCTGACCCCGCCTCTCTGGGCAGAGGCCTCCAGGGTCGTTGCTGCCGCCACGGCCACAGCTCTTTGACCGTGGGTCCCCAGGTTCCAGCAACTCCTTTCACAGAGTAGGTCCGGCTACGGGCAGAGGCACCGCCAGCCACTGCCCTCCTTGTCTAAGTGCCTCTTTCCACTCTTTCTGTGGGCTTCAATTCTCACTTTAGATTCTTCCTGGGTCCAGAGGACCCACCTCCCTCCTTTTTGTCTTCCCCATGTTGCTATATTGCAGCATCTGGACATCTTTCAGGGAGGCTACTTACCCTGCTGTTTACCATTCCACCATCTTGTCCCACCTCCTAACTTCTTTGTTTTATATCCTTATTGCTTTTATTTCTTTTTCTTGTCTAATTGCTCTGGCTAATATTTCCAGAACACTGTTGAATAAGAGTGGTGAGAGTGGACATCCTTGTCTTGTTCCTGATTTTAGAGTGAAAGCCTTCAGTTTTTGTCCATTTAGTATGATGTTGGTTGTTGGTGTGTCATAGATAGTTTTTATCAGATTGAGAAAAAGACCATCTATACCAATTTTCTGTAGGGCTTTTTTTCTATCATGAATGGGTGTTGGAGTTTATCAAATGCTTTTTATGCATCTATTGAGAGGATCATGTGGTGTTTGTCTTTGACTCTGTTGATGTGGTGTATTACATGTATTGATTTGTGTGTATTGAACCATCCCTGCATCCCTGGGATGAATCCTACTTGGTCATGATGTATAATCTTGATGATTTGCTGCCAAGTCTGTTTTCCAGTATTTTATTGAGGATTTTTGCAACTATATTCATTAGGGAGATTGGCCTGTAGTTCTTTCTTTTTGATTGGGTCCTTCTCTGGTTTTGGTATCAGGGTAAAGCTTACTTTCAGAAATGAATTTGAAAGTATTGCTTCCCTTTCAATTTCATTAAAGAGTTGAAGAAGTAGCAATATTAAGTCTTCTCTAAATTAGAGAATACTGGTAGAATTCAGCAGTGAATCCAGCAGTGGTCTTTTCTTTGTTGGCAGGTTTTTAATTACATCTTCAATTTCATTGACTGATAAATATGTAGAATTTTTACACCTTTGGTAATTCATATGTATCTAGGAATCTGTTCATTTCTTCTGCATTTTCTATCATATTAGAATACAAATTTTTGAAGTAGGTACAGATCATCTTCTGGGTTTCTGCAGGATCTGTTGTGATTTCACCCTTTTCATCCCTAATTGCATGGATTTGAGCCTTTCCTTTTCCTTTTCTTTCCTTTTTTTTTTTTTTGATAAGGTTAGCTAAGAGTTTGTTGATTTTATTTAATCTTTCAAAGAATCAACTCTTCAATTCGCTGATTTTTATATTGTTTTCTTAAGTCTCCATTGCATTAAGTTTTGCTTTTATCTTAAAATTTCCTCCCTTATACAAGCTTTGGGCTTGACTTGCTCTTCTTTTCTAGATGCTTGAAGAACAATTAAGTTTGTTTTTGGTTTCTCTGTTTTCCTGATATGGGCATTCACCACTATAAATTTCCCTCTTAGGACTGGTTTCATTGTGTCCTGTAAGTTCCAGTGTGCTGCATTGGCATTATTGTTTAATTATAGAAACTAATTTCTTCTTTAATTTCATCTGTGACCCATAGTGCTTGTGATTTCTTTCCCCATTAATTTTCAATGTCATTGCACTGTCGTCTGATACTATGCATGGGATAATTTCAATTCCTATGTATTTACTTAAGCATGTTCTGTGAGCTAGTTTGTGGTCTATTTTGGGGAATGTCCCATGTGCAGCTGAGAAGAATGTGTATTCTAATGTTGTGGGTTGGAACACTCTGCAGACATATACTAAGTCCATTTGTTCAAAACTTTGGTTCAGCTGTAATATTTCATTGTTGATTTTTTTGTCTGGCTGATCTATTTGCGACAATGGAGTATTGAAGTCTCCCATTACAATTGTATTAGTGCTTATTTGGTTTTTCATGTCCATGAATATTTGTTTTATATAGTTCGGTGCACTAGTATTTTGTGCATATATATTTATGATTATTAACTCTTCCTCTTGAATTGTTCCCTTTACTTGGATGTAGTGACCTTCTTTGTTTCTCTTAATCAATCTTGGTTTGAAATCCACTTTGTCTACAAATAGGATAGTTACCCATACTTTTTCCTAGGTTCCTGTCACATGGAATATTGTTTTACATCCTTTGACTTTCAGTCAGTGAATTTCATTTTGAATTAAATGTGTTTCTGGTATGCAGCATATTGTTGGATTTTGCTTCTTGATCATTGTGCCAGTCTGTTTCTTTTGATTGGTGAATTGAGACCATTAACATTGGTAGTTATAACTGATATGTATTGAATTATCTTTGTCATGTTATTTTCCTGGTGTCAACTCTCCCTCCCGCTTTGTTTAACTGTTTGCCCTTGCCTAGTGGATTCTTTCTGTTGGGGTTTATGGAGTTGTAATCCTTATTATCTCTTTCTAGAATATACTTCAGAGCATTTTGGAGTGCTGGTTTGGTGTCTATGAATTTCTCCTGGTGTTCTTTGTCTTTGGAAGTATCTTATATTTCCATCTATTTTGAAAGATGATTTTGTGGGATATATCAATCTAGGTGGGAGGCTGTTTTCTTCTAGGACTTGAAATACCTGACTCCAAGATCTCCTTGAGTTGAGAGCTTGTGTTGAGAACTCTGCTGTGATTCTGCAAGGCTTTCCTTTGTAGGTGATTTTTTTCTCTCCTCTAACAGCTTTTAATTTTCTGTTTTGTGTTGATTTCTGGAATCTGGACTATTATATGCCTTGGTATAGTTTTTGTTTTGTTTCGATATTTGGAATTATTTATGCCTTATTTATCCATATGTCAAAGTCTTCTTTCCTGTTAGGGAAACTTTCAGCCAAGATGTATGTGAGCAGGTTTTTTGTGTCATTTGCACTCTCTCCTGATTTTTTCATTGACTCCAATCATCTAGTAGCTGCTGGGTTGATTTCTCATGGTCCCTTGTTATTTTTAAGAAATCATTCTTTCCATTATTGCTAATCACAATCCTGTCTTCTATATTTGACATTTTTTCCTCACATCAACTCCTTCTGCTGTATATGCTTTCAATGGAATCTTTAATCTCCTGGATGTCTGTTTAAACCTGTTTCATGGATTCCATTTCTTTACTATGTTGTACATTCATGGTTTCCATCATTTTTATAAGCTCTTATTTTTTATCTATATCTACTTTAGCGTCACTAAGCATGTGTTTCATTACAGTCATCATCTTTGTAGTTATCTTAGACATTATTTCTGATTTGATTTTTTTCTAGAGCCACATTCACTTGCTTTTTTACTTTCTCTGTTACCACTTCAGAGAGTCCAGGTGTGTGGCTTTTGGATTGTTCCATCTCATTGCCCCTGAGTTTGCCTTTGGTGAGCTGGACATCTGGGGTTGCATCTTGCTTAAGTGTCTTCTCATTTTGTACTTTTTAAAGTTTAATTCCTGGTTGATTCTTTTAAATCACCTATGATGAGTAGCTTTATTGCTAGTATTTAGAACCCTTAGGAAATGACTACTTTTCAGGAGTGTTTTCCAGGTGTAACTGGCTTTTGGCTTTTAAATTTTGCAGAATCATACCTCTTCAATTTACTGGAGGAGAAGTTGCTGCCTGCTTGGCCCAGCCCCTGGTTCTTTGGCACTGGCCTATAGTATTTTTTTTATCACCCTTATGCAATCTCAGTCTTGCTATACCAGGAAGAACAACTGGTTAAAACAATTATGTCACTTTGGCCAAAGTGATACAATAGCAATAACAGTAGCATCAAAGACAACCTAGAAACTAACAAACTGAGGTAACGTGCCACTTTTAACCATATGAACTTAATTTGCCACCTTTCACCATATGAACTAGATTTTGTGGTTACACAACAAAATCTGAAACAAACCAGAAAATTGTATGCAGTAAATAATCCCTCAGTATGACAACGTTATCCTCAGGGAAGAAATTTTACAAGAGGTTAGGGGGAAAAATAAAGAAATGGAAGAAGAGGAAGAGATTAGAAGCAAGGCTGGAGGACAAAGGAGGCGCAAGCCAACTCTGGGAAACTGGTGCAGAATACATGAGGGAAAGCGAGAAGGAAGAAATAGAAACGAGAATATAACAACAACAGCAACAAAACTCGAAACCATATTTGCAGCCACATAAAAACAAGAATGAACACTGAAGTAAAACCCCAGAGACAGACAGAGAGAGGAGAGAGAGAGAGAGAAACAAAAGAAAACAAGGGAAAAATCCACTTCAAGGTGTGTCCCTGCTGCCACTGGTAGACAGAGTGGGCAGACAGAGTCCAGATCTGTGTCTGTCAACCCCAGCAAGCCACCAGCAGCCCCCTGGTGGGGGAGTGGCTAATTCCAGTGAGCCTGCTCC
>RJWM01043621.1:0-13710 GCA_004363535.1 Dasyprocta punctata | reverse complement strand
CTTACCAATATTCTATGGTAATGACCTTTTGATATGGAAGTGATTAAGGAAATGTTGGGAGTACATAATAAATACAGCATAAAAACAGGAAGATAACAGTATTTCTCAATTGCTGAAGTGGTTTGGGTTGCTCTAGACACTGTCACAACGTAGATAAAATGCCAAGGTAAGACATACTCAGTTACATTTTCTAATTCTTACCAAAGTATGAAAAACTATCAGGGCTCTAAGTCATGAAGGGAAAACTGAATGATGAAGAATTTAGAATTAGTTTGCTGTGTTGTAGCAAGAGAAAAATCTTTCTCCATTTTTCCACCTTGCTTCTATCACTACATAGAGTTTTCATTGTTGAGTTTGAGGCCTCCTTTACTCCAGATGGCAGAAGTGTTTCTAACCATCAAGCATTCTAACAACTACATGAGGGAAAAGAGACAAAGTGTAACTCCTTACCACCTTCTTTTTAGCAGAACTTACCTCTTTCCTGACATCTTTGTACTCTCATCACTCCTTTTTACCCTTACTTCTCTGCTGATCACCTGTGTCACATAGTTATGCATCTGTGTTACTCTGAAACAGGCTCCACATACTTACCATGCACAGCATGTAAGAGACAGTAGTTAATAAATTAAATAAAAAGTGGCATTCTTCTTAGGTTGGTGCTTAAAATTATATTTTTTTATTTTGTCGTTGCTTTGCTTATGCTTTATTTCAAACAGAGAGCTCTGAAGGAAAGTTTATCTCCTCAGGTTGAAAGAAGCTTGGACCTGAGATTGAGATGAAGTCAAATTACTAATTACCAAGATGGCAATGCTGGTTTCAGCAAACATGGAAATGGGCAGATGGAACAGAGGCCAGGACAGTATTTCCTAGCTCTGGAGTCAGTGAGAGGTTTGGAACAGAGGCCTCAAGCCAGGCTGAGGTCAGACTCATACTGCAGAGAGCTATGGGCTGGGGAGGAAGCAGCTGCTGTCCTGCCACACAGGGCTGAGGATCAGAGGAGGAAACTGATCAGCACCCACAGTCACTAAAACAGGTCCAGTGTCCAATGCCAGGAACAGTGTCTGAGAATCCAGGATTTTGGAGTGAGATTCAGCTCTACTTAGTGCTATTCTCACATTACTGAGGGATAAAGGACAAGAGGCATCAGCAACAGTCCCATCCCTGAGTTCTGTCTCAGTCAGGGTGTGTTAGTAACATAAGGAGTAACATAAGGAGTCCGGATAAATTCATACATATATCATGTGTCTATTATATGAATGTAATAAAGTATGAAAGGAATAGGTGAGTAGCTTACCTTTTGAATTATTGCTGTAACACTTTATATACTGGCAGGTTGAGTATGAACAATAGATGGCTCAGTGCCTGGTCCTTCCCCACTGAGGAACTTGAGCTCCAAAAAGTTCACCACCCACCCTGAAACCTGGACCATGCATATGTTTTGGAGCAGAGGCACAGAACTGAAATTATATCCTTTGTTTTCTTCACACAACCTGGAGTTTCCTGTATTGGACATGCCCAGTGTGTTTGTTCCAGTTACTGAATGGAGCCTCCAGTGGTTTTCCTCCCACTTACTGCCCACGGCCGCCTGAAAGCTATTTCCACCTTACTGCACTCATGTCTGCTACTTTCACAGTCCTGGTCTTTGTCCTCCTGCAAACATCTGGTCAGTGCTGACCATGGTGCTAACCCTACTTGAAGCTTCCTTAGGGAAGTTTCAAGTTGTCAGACCAAAGCTACTGAAGATCAGAAACAATGCATTCCTTTCAGAGTGTGGCTTAGGAGGAAGATGTCAGTTCAGAAACGTGAGCCATGAGAGCTGGACAAATATATCCTGCGAACGAGGGCTCCTATCATTCAGTAGATAGTGTCACTTCTTCCCCACCATTCGTAAAATCAAGCCTCTTTGCTTTGTTTATGATAGGGTTGGTTTGCCATCTAATGGTGCAAAGGAATTATAACAACTTGCAGAATTTTCAAGTTTGGAGTCTTCTTGGATTCACTGTTTTTTTTTTTTTTTTTCACACTGCCTTGGACTAGGAAAACCTCTCAACCCATGTCAACCAAAAAAAAGAGAGAGAGAGAGGAAAGGTCCAGGAAGAATATATCCTTTGAGGTCACCTGTCCAGGAACACAAGTATTCATATCCAACCTTCTAACAACACTTTCAGCTAAGAACTCATCAATGGATCCATCCACAGCGTAGGGTAGAGAGAGTATGATGCGGTGATATTCCCAAAGTCCCATCTCTGAAGATAGGAGACTTGTGAGCATCACGTGTTCAACCATAGTACATCTCAATGTTAGCTCACTGTGGTGAAAGACCAAATACATTGATGCTCTTAGAGCACAGTAGAAGGGATGGTTTTAATGCTGAGAAAAGGAGCTCTCTTTGAATAGAAAATAACTTAATTCAGACAGCTGAAAAAAAATTGAAGACCTAGTGACATTTTTGGTAAGCCAAAAGAAACACATTATTAAAGGGAAAAAGAGACAAACCTGTAGTGAAACTCAATATTGTGGGTAAATTACTCATTTTGTGAAATAACTTTGAAGTCTTGTCTTGCAGACAGAGTAGTCTGCAAATGTACCTAATGACTCAGCTGTGTGACATTTAGGCAATTAGGGACTTAATTACATATATAAGCTACAAGTATTCTTTTCTTTTTAGAGGTGCTATTTAGTTTCTTGAATTTTATTATACTTTTAAATTCTGTTATAAAAATGTGATCAAATACTTTGTGAATGTACAAATTTAGATATTTATTAGAGCATAAAACACATTGCCATAAATTCCCCTCAAAACTCAAAATACTACTTTTGCTTTGAACTCATACGTTCCTGTTCCATTGTTCCTGCCAATTTCTGAAGCAATTCTGAAATTCTTCTTTCATCAGTGTCCGCCTGGGTATGATAACAAATGCAGTGACAACTGTTGCCAAGAGACTGCCAGCTTATAAGCAGGCTCTAAAAATCATTATGGTAGGTCCTCATCTAACTTTTCAGTGGGTCTGGAAGAATGCAACTGGTGACTCTTCCCCACAATGGAAACTACCATAAAATGTAAATATTGTCAATTAATTAGAAATATGGAGTCAGTCATGACAATACATTTAAAGAAACTGATGACAGATTTCCATAATCACTTGACAAAGTGCAAGGATGATTGCATAAACAGTTTCAAAGCAAATGGGGATATTTTGAGAGGTATTAAAGACAGTGTGTCTTTTGCTATAATGAGTACTTTTAATTGAATTCTGTACCATATTTTGGGCTGACATCTTAAATAACTGAATGTATTTAGAGTTTTATTTTCCAGGCAATATCTAACCACTATAAAACCCTGCAAATGATTACGTAAGCATAGTATTCATTTAATCACAACTAGTTAGTGTAAGATTGCTGTGACCATTAATAAGAGTATTTAAAAGTACTATTGTTGGACATAGGACAATTTCGGAGTTACATCAGAAAGACCCTGTGGAATTTATGTACTAAGCATTACTTAACACAGAATACTAAAAAAAGAGAAGAAAATAAATGAATCTTCACCTTGACAGAGGCTTTGCAGATCCTGTACTGCAACATCAAGGGACGCACAGCTGCTCTTCCCATTCCAGTACAGAGGCACAAAGTGTGCAATGGCTGTGGCCCAGCAATATGTATTTGTTGATAAATACAATAAAGATTTATCTTTAATGTAGAATCACAGATTGTTTCTGATTATTATAAGATTGATTCCTTTTGGTCCCTTATGTTGTATGG
Source organism: Dasyprocta punctata (assembly GCA_004363535.1). NCBI lineage: Eukaryota > Metazoa > Chordata > Mammalia > Rodentia > Dasyproctidae > Dasyprocta > Dasyprocta punctata. The sequence continues at coordinate 9,948 of RJWM01043621.1, read as the reverse complement.
AAGCTACGCAGCCCAGGGTTGCTGTGACACTCACACTCATAGTCCAAACATTGCACTATGAATCTATCACAAACTCTAGATTCAGCCACATCTTAAAAGCCTGCCACACTATTATTACATGAGAATTTGAGGGGACATCTAGACACAAAACATAACATTTCATCCCTGGCCCCAAAAGACTCATGTACATTCCTTGACCCAAAAGGCATTAACTCCATTTTTAAAAGTTGCCAAAGTTCTAAGAGTTTCAGCATTGCTGAAAAGTCCAAGTCCCAAATCTCCTCTGAGATTGAAGGCACACTCTTAGCTGCTGGCTGCTGTAAAAGTGAAAAGAAAATTCAACATTTCTGCACTCAGTGATACAAGATAAACTGCCGTGGTCCAGCCGGGCTAGGTCCACAGAGTCCCCGAAGGTGGGCTGAGCGTTGGTGCATGAAGAACAGACACACAAACAGCTCAGAGACTGCTTGAATCTACTTCGTTTATTGCTTCTACTACTATGACTACCATTACTATTACTACTACTTTTGCAAGCTCTAACAGAATAATATATATTTTCTTTTTTGGCCAGGGTTGAAAGTTTAGATAAAAGAATGAAATCAACAGGTGTCTCTATGGTTACATGGTTTCTATGGTTACATGATTCGTCAGCATAGGCAGAAAGTTTTAAACTTAGTTAAAGATCTTGAAGCATGTTTTTGTTATTAATAAATGCTCCATTGTGGTATCCTAGCTAAAAACCTGCAAAACACAAGACCATATTCAGCCCTGATTTAGCCCGCCTATCTCCCTGTGATGTTCTTGCAGCTGCAAGGATGTGCTATCTACCCTGTCTCCCTCAAAACTTAGTAGCATATTGGCCTCTCTGTATAGAGGTTCCCAGACAGCCCCAGACAGCTGGTCATTACTATTATCATTAAAGGCTCCCAAACTTCTAATATAACCTTGATCTTGGTCCGACTCAATGTCAGACAGTTACACCATTTGTAGAAAAACATTTTAGAAACTATCCCTTTGTTCTTAGGGAGTTTCTGTACTTGTTTACTAATTTTGTGCATGGGAAAGAAAGAAGGAAAGAAATTCTCCAATCTGTGTCAGAGCACAAATTAACATAATAGTTCCCAAGAAGCATTAACCCATTCCCACAAAGCCAATTTTTATGCTGTGACCTTTTCTCAGAAGACACTCTCCATATTTGGACCTTGTCAACAGAACACTGGTCTATCTTTTTTCGTGCTTGGACTTTGTCAACAGAACATGAGTAGAAAAGGGCACGGCAATAAACCTTTCCATTCCAAAACTTAGAAAGAGGGGATACAACGCAATGGAATCAAAGTACAGTATCCAACAGGGCAAACATTAAGTCCTATTGTTCCATGTGTAGAATCTGAGGCAATCTGTAGTAAGGTGTGAACTCCAAGGGGCTTGGATGGCTTTGCCCCTAAGGTACTACCAATGGTTGTAGCAACCATTGCTTCCCTCCTGGGCCTTCTCTGATTCTTTCTTGGAGTTTTCTTAGATGATCCACATTACTGGTGTTTGCAAACATTTGGGATCTCCACTACACCTTTTTCTTCACATTCACAGCTTCACACAATGTCCTCTCACAGACACACTGCCTTCCCTGCCAGGTTTTCTACATTCTGGATGGATGCTTTCCTGACCTCACAACTCTTCCATTGTGCTTGCAACTAAAACTAGCGCAACATATATGATGCCAAGGTCTCCTGATAGCAAGAGTAATACCAGGCTTCAGTTTTCTGTATGCTGTATGGGTGTAATGCCTGGATCACTGAGGATTCCGAATCCAATTTCAAAGAAAAAATTCTTTAATGTGCCACCATTCTAGAACATGGTGGTCCTCAGCTTTCTTCTCAAAGCTAAGTCTTTCAATTTTGGAGCTCTGAGACTGCAAAGGGTGGGGTACTGCTGCCTCTTGTGTTTTCCCCAGGCCATCTTTTCTTTTTTGTTTCATGTAGACAAATAAGACCTCTTCTGTTCTGTCTTTCCTCTACACAACTTTAGTGGAACTTTCTTTATGCTCAAACCTACCACATTTTATATAATTCTGCTGGACTCTGTGCTCTTGATTCTCAATATAAATGTGGATGAAAACCCTCAACAGTAGCAGTTCTACTGCTTTACCATTCATGTGTCTTGGAATTTATTCTGTGAGATTAAATAATCTGATGCCCTAAATCTCAGTCTCAGGATAAATCTCTCAACATGATCAAAATGCGGACAAACTTCATGCCACCCATAACACACATCATCTGAATGCCAACCGCCAAAGCAGTCCTTCTCAGCACAAAACTCCAGATCTGGGTCTTTACAGAAAACCTTCTATCAGCTTTCTGGTGTTCCGAGATTTGACCATAACCTCCCATACAGCACAGCCTAGAGCATTCTAACTCTCTTTACCCACTGGCCAGTCTGAAATTTCCCAGTCCTTCCATAAGCCTTTTACAAAGGCTCCTACACCACATGATCACATACAGTCACAATAATTGCCTCACTCCTGATACCAAATTCTGTTTTAGGTAATTTCTCTCATTGCTGAGACAAAACTAAGGGAGGACAGTTTTCCTTAGCTCAGAGTTTGTAGAGGTTTCACTCCATAGTTGGCTAGCTCTAAGGCACAGTGGCCCACAGCACAGTGGAAATAGTTCATGTAACAGAAAACAGCAAAAACAAATGAGGAGAGAGAGAGAGAGAGAGAGAGAAAGGGCCTCTTTCCATTCCTTATAATGTATGGAGCCTAACTGCCCTAGGACTACTGTAGCACACATACTCTTAACCTCAGCATTGAACCATGAATCAACCACAAATTTTGATTCAGCCACATCTGAAAAATTATGAAACATTTCATAGTTTCTTTTTTCTTGTGTGTTTGTGTTTTCGAGATTATATTTAATTTGGGATTTTGAGTGATGCTTCATTAATGTTTAAGTTTTCAAAGAAACCAAGGTTTTCATGTCATACAAGCCCTCTAGAATTAAGAAAAATATAATCCCTTTTTTTGTTTGAAATCTTCTCCAGGCTACACATCCCTGTGAATTCTGGAATCTTTCAGGCTCTCTCAGATATAACCATCTCATCACTCATTCTGAAGGACAAGGCAGGTGCATCTCACATGTGGAAAGAACACACTTGGGAAGCAGTGGGCATTACAGTTCATCTTTTCCCATCAAATTTTTATCTCTCTCTGTCTTTTATCTCTCTCTGACTTTACCAACCATTAAAATTACAAGTGTTGTAACACAAAACATTTGTAACCACTCATTAGGAGGTGAAAAGTTTAAGAAGCATAGAGAATAGTAGAGTGTCTTAGGATGACTGACACATAGACCAGCAATTTGAAGAGAAAAGACACACCTCAGCTTCAGATAGCACCAAAAATATACTTGTGACTTACTTGGATAAAATAAAGTTGGAGACAAGAAGGAACTAGATCCATTTTCAAGAGTGGTTGTCTTCCAGAAAAGCTCCATTCTTTGGAGTTATCACCTTCAAAATTCATTCGCCAAGTCTACAGGTCCGGCAGTCTTCAAACAAAGACTAACACCAGTAACCCTGCAAGGAGCTTTCAGGCCTTTGCCCTTAGACAGGTGCTCTATCCTTTGTCCCTTTTGTCCTGCAGTTACATCTTCTTGGACAAGCATTCTCAGGGCATCTACTAGCCACCCCAAATATACTGTGACTCTCCCAACTCTGACCTTGTCAGTCTAACTAATGAATCTCCTCCTATACTTAAGGAAGTATACATTATCTATTGATTCTGTTACTTTAGAGCAGGAGTCTGTGACACCCAGGACATGATAGGTGCCAGGCTGTAGAGAAGGATATGAAAGGCATCAAATACGCACAATTGAAGTTTCATTTTTGTGCACAGCTGCTTTGGATTGCTTGTTTACTTTCTGATCTACACCCCCTGCGTTAGATCCACATAAAATTGTGAACATTCCTGTGAACTGTACATTCAAGGGAATCTAGTGATGTGCTTGAATCATCCAAAACCTAGCTCCCATGATACCGTATAAATTAAAAATTTATCCCACATGGAACCAATTACTGATGCCAAAGAGATTTGTGAACACTGTTCTAGAGAAACCTAACAGAGCATTTAAACAATTTATAGGACATCAAAATGTCAAATGTGCAAACTATTCACAGATGTTCTTGTGAACTATTAGAAGGCTGATGAAGGCAAGACCATGAGCACTTGGGTTGCTATCAGGCTGTGGAATGCATTTTCGTGAGGCCAAACAAGAATGTCAGACCACAAAACTTTTATGTCAAGTTGAGGAGTATACCAATTCTCCATGCCAAACTACACAGGTTAATTTAAACAGCAATCACTAATACAAGTATGCATAATTTCAATTCAGTTTGATAGTCAGCGAAGTTTTTAAAAGTCCTTATTCTGTTTACATATCAATATACTTGATTATTCCATGTTCAAACTGTAGGACTTTAATAGTTACCATCATTAAAACATCCTCCCAATGAATGTTATTTAGAAAAGAAAAAAACTTTAAAAAAAAATAAACCCAAATGAGCGTTTCATATGTAATTTAAGTAGAAATTTTCTTTAAAAGTCTCGTTCATATTCTCCAATGCTAGTGGGATTGTAGAGTGGTGCAACCACTGTGGAAAACAGTGTGGAGATTCCTCAGTAAGCTAGGATTGGAGATCCCATTTGACCCAAGTATCCTGCTTCTGGGCATTTTCCCAGAAGAAGTGAAAACATCATACCACAGTGATACTTGTGTACCTATGTTTATAACAACCCAATTTGTAATAGCCAAATCTTGGAAATCAACTCAAGTGACCATCAAACAAGCAATGGATAAAAAAGATGTGTATACAATGGAGTACTACTCGGCTATAAAGAAAGACTGCATCAAGACTTTTATAAGTAAATGGACATGACATGAACCTATACTCATAAGTGCGATAAATCAAACTCACATGTGTAAATACATTATTGTCTCCCTAGTGTAAGAAACTGAAACAGCATGTATGATCCAAAATCTACAATAAACAATGTTTAAGGGTAAGAAACTACTCAAAGTGCAAAAGTATTTGGGAAACAGAAAAGAAGGAAAGAAGGAAGGGAAAAGGAAAGAGACATAAATCGGTATATATGTATATGTAAGATAGCTAAAATGATTATACTGCTGAATGTATTACTTATTATTATTGAGAAAGAATGGTTAATACTCATGATTAGATCAATTTTACGTGTCTATATCTGTTAATGTAAACAACTATGTTGAAGATAATGATATGCAATATTGCAACCATTTTCAAGTTGCTATCATCTTGATTGTAAACCTATTATGTTACCTTTTTAAATTTGCTGTTGTCATTTGTTTGTCTCTTGCTTTTTGTCTTTCTTTTCAGTGTCTTTTTTCTCCTAAATAAGAAGAAATAAAACAAAAATCTCATTTAGGGACAGTCTTATTACCTCAGGCAAATGCCTCTAATGTATATCTTCTTAAATGTTCTACTGATGACCTGTTATCTTGTTAAAATGTAGTTTCTCATTCAGTATTGTAAAGTGCATCTGCAGTTTTACACTTGGCACATGCTGCCAGTGATGCTGAGGAATCTGAAGGCTTCTAGACAAATGTTGAGTGTCAAAACATTTTTATATTGGTGGAAAATAATGTTATATTTACAATTATATTTACTCTTCTGTTCTTATACCATTGACTTTAATTTGCTGCTGATCATTAAATATTTCTATTTGTCAAATGATTACTACATTTATTGAAACATTTTCTCATTTTCTGTTTTATCAATGACTCAGGGATGTTTCCTTAATAGGATAAAATACTCTGACAATGCTTGGAACCAAATTCAAATAAGAGACAGCCAATATTTTCAAATATTGGAGAGGTGTGGACATAGTAATTGTACCAGACTTATTTTAAGTTAAAGATTGCTTAAGGATGTCTCCACACCTGAGTCATTATGGATCAAAAAGTACCCTGAATTAGTATGTAAACCCACGAAAGTCCTCCCTTAAAGCACACCTTCATAACACATCCCTGAGTTTCACTTACTCATAAGCCTTGAGCATCAAGCACTGGTGGTCAGTTGATTGCAGCACAACCACATAAAGAAGCCAAAAGGTAACCAATCTTCCTGTCTCTAACTTGTTCCGCGTTTTGTCCATAAATGCTGCATAACTACATTCCAGCAACAGGGTACTACCAATCTCTTTGGTATGGAGGACTGGCTAATTCGTGATTTTTTTTTTCTCAAGTCAACTTGCTATCTTTAACCTGTATTTTTTTTTTTTTTTTACAATTAGATTGCTAACTACCATATCTATGGCATCCTCATTACCACTTGCATAAGTACAATTTCACAACTCCTTTTTGCTCAATAATCCACTGAGGATTTGCTGCAGGACAGTCCCATCCATGAAATGAAAAGACAAAGGAGATCTGAGGGAGACTCATAAAAGTGAAACGAACTGGAACATCACATGTAGATACTACAGTCAGCTGGAGTCTTAGCATTTGTCTTACTCAGGGGTTGTAAGAAAAACAACATTCCAATTCTTAATCCACCACAGCATCTCAGAGGTTAACTTTTTAAATAGCATCAGGCAGTGTATACCTTTGGGGACAGATCAGCCAGGCATGTGGAGAGCTTCAGAGAATCCCCTGATTTTGCTATGTGATTTCCATAGTTAAAAATACCCACATTTTCTTATGATATACCATAGATTTTAATTTCTTCCATTTCCAAAAATATCTCCTTAGACTATAAGAATGGCTTCTGCTTTGCTGAACGAATCCCACTTGGTTCCACAACGTAGCTTTCTTTGGTGTAATGAAGTAGTCTTTAAATGAACCAGTAGAGGCACTTTCATGTAGGTGCTGCTAGGCTAAGGAAGAGGAGAGTTACAGGGAAAAACTTCCTTTGGCCTTCCTACCAAAACCTTCATATCTGTGTGATCTGAGAAACACTCAGCATGTTGAGGCAACAAGAGGAGCAACGGAGGCAGCTCAGCATCCCACCCCTGCACGCTGGGTGGTTTTTGTTCTGGCTTGTCTCACTGTGGGAGGGGAACTATCATGCTATTTACAGTAAAAACTTGCAAACTCGTCAAGCTTCAAGCTGCAGATGCTGAAAGAATAATCTTACGCAGATTCGCTTCCAAATAACCTTGTGGGGACACCATCTACCAAAATGGTGGCTGCATAGTTCAGGAGCAATCAAGCTTTGTCAGGTTTCTGTCCATACCAGGTTAAGCAATAACTGCTCTCACTGTCCTGTTAACGGATGATGACCTGGTCTCCCAGAGATTCAGACAGAAAGAGGGAGACTGGGTCATCTGGACAGCACGTCTGGCACCTGACATTGGAAATATAAAAACGAAGCCTATATAATTAACTGTGTTATAAGAAAGGTTTTCTAAAACACCACACAACACTTAAGACACTAGGTTGAGTACGTGCCTGTTGTTGACCTTCCCATGTGGGAGCCAAAGCACCAGGAGCCCCACGGGCTGGGCACAGCCCTCATGTCCACACTAAGTCTTGATTGGAACCAACTACTGTTCAGGGTAGGACCGGGTATAAATCCTCAGTGCTGTGGGCTGTGCTCTGGGGACACGCAACTCAGCAGAAGTTGAGGAATCCCAGACTCACACGTGTGCGTCCCTGTGTGGTTTCTGTTGTACACGCCTCACTGTGGGAAGGTGACTGCTACTCTGTGACAGTGGATAATTGCTAGGTCTTCTGGCTCCATAGTGATGATTCAGGTGAGATTTAAATCTGTTCCAAATTCACTGCCACTCAACCTTAATGGAAATCAGTTTCCAAACTTGTTTCTTTTAGATTTCTCAGGACATGCTCTGTTACAGTGAAAAATAAAATGGGGATAATTCCTATCTCATTACCAAAATATGTGATTAAAATTGATCATTTCAGAAATACTAATTTTCAATTAGAAGAAAAATAAATTTACATTTTCCTTTAAAATTAAGGCAATGAAATTCTAGTTGAGAAGACTTGAAACAATATTTATTCAAAGAGTTTTTCATATAACTAATTTTCAGTTCCTTCTTCATCTGTACTCTGTGCTGTGATGTGTTAGTTCCTTAATAAAAGAAGCTTTACTCTGAAAATGACTGATATCCGGATCATAAACTTCTCATTATAACTCGTGTTAGTCAGTTACTTTTCATCACGAATGTGAGATCGTCCCCATATGACTGAGGTTAGTGACTCCCTCTGTGATAGATGACAGCAGATCACAGTCACCAAGGGGTGGCTTTCCTGAGGGGACAACTGGCTGTTATGCACATTATACCTGAATAGGGTTGGGATCACCACACTCAGAAGGTTAAAGATGTTTGCAGAGAGCTCCGGTGGTCAAAGTAAATGCTTTGGTGGAATGAGCACAAATGTCTACTTTTCTAGCCGTGTCCAAATTGTGATTTGAGGATCAGAAAAAGCAAAGTATCCAAAACTAAGGAATAAACATGGAAGCAAAGAAGAAATTCTTTCTATATTTCAGCTTGTAAATATTTTAGAAAGAATGGATCACACTATGCTCTAAAACAATTATCAAACATAGTAAAATGTCCTCTGCTGAACATGAGCACCCTTTCTCTTCACGGACTGAGTAAGAGGTAAGAGTAAGGATTCTTTTCACTGAGCAGTGTGTTGAATGATTTCAAGCTCCACTTTGGATTAAAGGAGCAAAGTTCACATTCCTCTGTTTCCCCTCATGTTCTCCTTTGGGTTCCCATATCCATGAAATTTTCACCTTGTTAATGGTGTGTTTAGACCTTTGGGACAAGAGCATCATCTACGTGTTCGTTTCTGATTTCATTTTGATATTTTAAAACGTAAGTATGTGACGAGGATTTAGCTCATATTATTAAAAGTCAGCCTGACAGGTGTGAGGTTGTGAGTTCAGTTCCTGTACAAAATAAATAAATAAATAAAAATGCAATAAAATAAAATGCAATGAAATGCAATAAAATGCAATGCAATGCAATGCAATGCAATGCAATGCAATGCAATAAAATAAAATAAAATAAAATAAAATAAAATAAAATAAAACAAAATGTAACTGTGCATCTTCAGTGGGATGTGGTCTTATTTCCTGTCTCATTCGACAGCAGAAACTAGAGGCCATGGAAACTGTCAGTCACACAAGGGCTGATGGTTACCATGTTGTGCTTGACTATCAATCTTCCTGATTTCAATCACTCTTTTCCTGGTGTGGCCGAAACACATTCTATGTTCAATGATTCACTAGTGCTTTAAAATGATATACATAGTGGCTTCTGTTTCAAAATTTAAAGGCTAAAATCACCTAAAATTCTATACAGATATTGCAAGAGAAAGGTAAAATCCACCAGAAATGACATGTTCGGTGTGCAAATGCACTTGGACTGGAATTCATTATCTTTTTTTTTTTTTTTTTTTTTTTTTGCGGCACCGGGGATTGAACTCACAACCTTGCGCTTGCCAGGGCAGGCGCTTAAGCCGCTACGCCAAACTCCCCAGCCCTGGTTTTTTGAGGCAGGGTCGCACTATGTAGCTCAGGCCGGCCTTGCGCTCGCGTTGTAGCCCAAGCCGGCCTCGAACTCACAACGCTCGGCCTACCTCAGCCTCCCGAGTGCTGGGATTAAAGGCGTGCGCCACCACGCCCGGCTTGGAATTCATTATCTTAAATGAGGAAATAATCAGAAATATATTTTATAACCTTACTAAAAAAAGGAACATGTTGTTCTGTGTTTCATCTTTAAGTATGTCAATCTAAGTTAAAGAATAAAATAAAATAACTTATAAGTATTCTAGATATAACACAGGAGGAATGTTTTAACTGAGATCTATTCAAAGCATAACTTTTCCCTATGATTACAAGAAAAATGTAAGATTCAGTTTTAGATAATAGTGATGTCATATGAAA
>RJWM01043620.1:0-13710 GCA_004363535.1 Dasyprocta punctata | reverse complement strand
AATATGGGTTTCCAGACTAATTGTTGCCATTAGTCTTTGAAATGGCATTTCCACAGGTGAACTTTTCTAAGTATTTTGACATTTTGAAGGTTCTTAATCATATTCCCACATCTTATTAAACCTGTGGCTCAAATAGCAAGTTGATCCCTGCCTTGCCTGGACATACGATACAGTTACTTGTTTCAGATAAGTTCTGAACATGTCGAGCAGTGTTTGTGTTAACATACAGAGGCTGGCTCACAGCTTAACCTTTTCCCAGGTTCTGTTGCAAAGGAGAGACCTGAAACAGGGAGCACAGATTCACCTAAATGCAGAATTATCTCCATGATGAATTTCTGAGGACAAAAATTTGAAAAGAAATTTCCTGTTTATTCTTAGGAGTAGTAGAATGAAAGAAAGCAAGTTTCTCTTCAAAAGGGCCATATCCAAACTGTGTTTTTAGGTAATGCTTGTTCCTAGATATAAAATCATCAAGAGAGATGATTCATACATTGGATTCTGGAAAAGGTAACAGGATAAAACGGATAGAAAGGGAGAAATTAGACAAATCTCCTACATTGGTGGGTCCCCATTTGGCATTCTGTTTTATACAGGGATTTTGAAGATTCTGCCCATTTTTCCAGTTTCTACCATATTACCACATTAGTGGAATACAAAATCTACCCAAAAAACAGCACACCACCTGAAATATGAAATAGAAACTACACGTTTTAACTTGGGTGCATAAGTAAATTTATCCTTCTTAATTGGTCAAATGTTTTTGTTTTCAGCATAATTCAGTACTGTAAGTGTCACGGAATGTTATACATATTTCACAGTCACTAATGGTTCCTCACAAAAAGACACATTCCATCACTAGTGTACTTGCTGTATTCTACGTTAAACATTTGATACAATCCATTTCACACAGTAGGTATATATTATCATTTTTAAAATTTGCTTCATTTTTCTTCTTAAAGAAAATTGTGTATTTGTTAGATAATTTGCCATGCATTGATAACTCTTTCTAACCACTATTTGGTTTTGGTCTACATAGTACATAGATAGTCAATAAAAAATATTCTCCAGTTTAAAGAATGGTTCTATTCCAAAAATTCATTTATTATTTGGTTGTCTTTTAGAATAAATTCTTCCTTATAATCAATGTAATAAATTATGGCTTTTCAGTCATATTTTACTAATGTAAATTCTGTGTCCTGTGATTAATGTTATTACAGTAGAGAAGAAAATTAGGAAGATAATTTCTTTGAATATAATAAATATAAGTAGAAATTTGAAGACAGTGACCTATGATTTTGATAATGAATCCTGTCCCTTTAAAGACTGTATCTCCACCTCTTCAGTCCTCCTTCTCTAGACCTCTAGGACTCATATTGCCTGCATCTGTCCTAATCAGCACTTTAGATTTGCTTCTCACTGCAGTTAGAAATTCCTATCCTCCTTAACTTTCATATTTTTCTTATTCAAAAAGACTAATTTAGTGGCACATGGTAGTGAACATCTGTAATCTTAGCACTCTGGGAGGTTGAGAAAAGTGGATTGCAAGTTCAAGCACAGCCTGGGCAATTTAGTGACTTGTGAAAACCTGTTTTAAAATCAAAAATAATTAAAAAGACCTGTAGATATAGTTCAATGAGCAAGTGCCCTAGGCCCAGTTTCATTACCAGTACATACATGCACACCCCCCCCACAATTCTGCTAATGGAGGAGAAATTAAATATTAATTTCACTGAGGGTATGAAGAACTCATAGATGTTACATGAAATAATAGATGTGCCAACTCGTTTATTTATTGTCTTCTATTAGTTAGAAGAGTACTTCAGCAGTACTTGAGTACTCAATAACGTTCTAAACATACAATAATAGTTATGTTACTTTAGTATGTAAATATGTATCATGGAAAACACCTGTTAGGGAACTACAGTGAAGTTTTAATAGATTCTTATTTCAAAAAGTAGTTTTACATTTTTTTAAAGAAGCTTAACAACTTCTGTAAGTGATTTTGAGTAACATGCTGATCATGTAGTGTGGTCTAGACATGTGAGATATTTTGCAGATCTATAGAGTAAGTACCATCCCAGGTTGTTAATCAAAAAACAGGTTTTGTGAACCTGAAAAACTAACACAATGGCCACTGCTAGAGTTGTCATTTAAATGCAGTTGTCTTTCTTCAAATCCTGCATTTTTTTCCTTTAAAATAAGCTACAAGAGGAAATGATTTAATAGCTCATAGAAAATAAGAGTAATGATTTCAGGAAATGTAGAAGTGGCAGGTTTTTATTGCTTTGTTGTAAAACCTGCTGAGGATATAGCTCAGTGACACAAGTGCCTGCCTGGTAAGCACAAGGCCCTGACTTTGATTCTTGTTACAAATAAAGAAAAAAAAAAAGATTCTTCACTCTTTACTTGAAACTTTCTTAAGTCTGCCCATATCCTCTTTCTTCCTTTTATCCAAAGACTTATCCTTTCCAAAATATTGTGCTTTCTTTTTTCATTTGTTTTTTACTTTTCTTAATATCATGTTTTCTAAGGGTAGCTGCTCATGCTACACATCATTTCCATAGGCAGTTTTGTGCCCAATCCATCAATGTTATTGAATGACTACTTTTTGAATGGGTGTGCGAGTTAATGTTTTTTCAAATTAACAAGTAGAAAAGCCCCCACAGTTAAATGCCTTCACTGGTGTAATTTATCTTTTAGCATATATGTTAGCATATATTTTTATGTCTTTCCATGTTGTGCCCTTACTACTTCTTTCCATTTACCGAGAGACTTTAAAAAGTCAGTTAACATTGAGCTATGTTGAAAGGGAAATTAAAATCTTAAATAAAAGCCTGCTAAGAGACTCCGCCGAGGATGCCCACCAAAGCCCTGTGGACATGTCCGGCCAGGCCTGATAACAAACATTTCTTCCACTGTGTAACTCCTGTCTTTACTGCCTTTGGCCTTGCAATGTAACTTAAAAGGTAACAGGAAGAAACGTTCTGTATAACCCATGCTTCTTCCTCTGTATAACCCATGCTTTGTACATCTGATGGCCTTGCAGATGTTTAAACTCTCTTGGCAACTCTTGATGCCATCCAATCATAATACACTAAATCTTCCTCTGTACCCCTCCCTTCATCTCCCCCATAAAAGCTCTGATACCTGGTTGATTTAAGCTAACTCTTCCAGTGAGATCCCAGTCAAGTCCTCCAGTGTAATAAATTGCCTCTAAACCTACTCAGTGCCATTTCTTCCTTTGTTCAATCCATTTTCCGTAACAATATGACCATACTGTTTCTTTGCTAATAGGAGATACCAGTGACCTAATTTTCTATGTTTTAGGAATGAAAACTGCAAATGGTTCTCAGGCATTTTCTTTGTAGAGGAAGTCAAAATTGAAGCAAGTTCCTGATTTTTTTTTTTTTTGACCAGGCAACAAATCTAAATAGTTCAGGCATTTTCTGTATTAATCAAAAACAATAAAGAACTCTCATCAGAAATTACCCTGACAGCTGGCTGTGATAAATTAGGTAGGGGCTTCACTTTGTGATCTGGAGTTACGTGCAGGATTTAAGCACTTCATTCATCTTCCTAGGATATTATCTCAATGTAGTAAGGAAGCATTACTGACAATCTGGCATTTTAGACAGAATTATTAAAAAAACAGCATTTCATGCCTTTGAAATTTGGTTTTTAAATGCTGAGGGTCTCTTTTATAAACAATAAATTCAAATACAAATTTAACAACAAAGAGGTTTAATTATTAACCTATTTGTTCTGACATTTTTGAACCTAAAGGACTAATTTTTACTTCTTGGTGTTTTAGATTGTATGATTTCTTTGTATAAAATCTTACACTGAGATCAGCTTGTGCTGAATTGTTTTGCCAAATATCAATGGATTTGTGTAACAAAAGTTTATTTTCTTCCTCATATAACGTGAACAGCATAGTTTAGCATACACATCTAGAGACTCAGCCATCCTAGCAGTGGGAAGGAAATGCAGCGATCCAAATCATACACTGACTCATACTCTCTATGGGAGCTGTCTGATTTAATATCTCATTTTGTTGTCCAAAACAGTACTGTTTACCGAGCCTGCATTCAAAATCATTTGAGAGTTACAAACTCTTGCACATCTACTGGAAGGCAGATTGCCAGCAGATTTAAAGATCAGCATCACGTGTTGACGACACCTACTTTCTCTTCTTCCCCAACAGCAAAAATGTTGATATTTCAAATCAGTATATCAGGAGGCTGGGGATGGAAGCAGATTGTATATCTTTTGTGATAAAATACCTTGAGCATATTATTAAACCTTTTGACATCTATAATTTTAACATCTTTGAAATGGTAAAAACGATAGTACTTGATACTGAAAAATATGTGGAAACAGCATAGAGTTAATGCAACCAAAACTTCTTAATGTACATTTACTGAACACTTCTGAGAAAAACATAAAATATAAGTAATGATTGATAATGTTTCCTTATTTCTACACTTTATTCTTCTAAAGTAACACAAAGGATAAAATTTTGGCACATTCTCTTTTGTTGTTTAGAAACATAAATGGTTCAAATGTCACAAAAAATAATACTACTGAAACCTAAAACTTTTTTTCCTGGATATTTGGTGATTTTGGTTTCCTCTTGGTCCAATACACAGGTGGATTTTGTAATAGGTTTTTGAGAAAATGTCATGACATGAAAAACTTCACATATGTACATTTTAAAAAATATGTTTTTTCAATCTTGTGTCATTGTTTTAATCATTCACCAGAATCATTCTTCTTACTTGCTTAATGATTTAATTACTGTGATTTGTGTCTAGAATCCTTGCAAGAAGATATTTATTTTTATTATTTGTCACTTTTGTTTTAAATATTTTATAGCTATTTTGTCATGTTTTTCAGATTTATGTTTTTTTAAAATTGGTTATCTTTTCAATTGTGTGACCTTTTAAAAATTCTTATGAATGACTACCTTTTGGTCTGTATTTCCAGTTGCTGTTAAAATAGTTCCTCTAACCCTTTTTTGTTGTGATTCTTATATATTATTGCATATTTTCTTTCCATTTACTTTTATAGTGAATTGATATGTTTTTGGTACGTCTTTTAAGTGCTTGCATATCATTTTGTATAATCTGTCTGGCAAATTCTTCATATTTTCCATATTGTCATTAGCATTATTTGAGATTAATAAACCATATAATCTCTTATGCATACAGTTTGCATGGTATACCTTTTGCAACTCCAAAATAGTAGTATTTTGTTTTCACATTTCATTCATTATAGTTGGCATATCTTCTTTATCTAGTTTTCAGTGAGTGCCTGTTACAACAATTTTGCTAGAAAATGGAAAAAAACAAGATATAGCAGCTACTATGAATGATCTTTAAATATAATATACTAGTTCCTTAGGAACAAAAGATGGAGGGCAACTGGCCAACTGGAGGAATTTAGGTGACTGGCCCTTCTACCTACACCACTGAACCAGGCCACTGGTGTAATGCCAGTCACACAGTAGGACCCTGACTAGAGTGTACATGATGGACAGGCAAACCTAGGGGGATGGAAAACTCTGAAATACCAGTCAAGAGGTGGTTCATCAGGTAAATCATCATTGTGCTCAGAGACAAAGACACACAGAATAGTAGCAGGTGGGTGGGGCTACCCCCTTTCTTTTTAAATATAATTTTATTTCATTTTATCTTTGTTTTCAATCTTACTTTCTTTTCTTTTTCCCTTTTTCTTTTTCAAGTTTTATGTTTATTTGTTTTTCTTTCTTTTTCCTCTTCTTTTTTAAATGACTGGGGAGCGCTCCAGTCATAGAAAACAAATCCCATCCCCTAAACCCAGAGTTCAAGTTCAGATAATCCCTCAAATACTTTTTCATTCTTTCTTTTCTACCCCTTTCTCCAATCTTTGCGTGATCATTCTTTGTCCTCTGGCCTTGCTTCTACTTCCTTTCCGGTTATCTTTGTGTTATACACTATTCTCCCTAAATTTTCTGACCATGTGGTAAAACCACTCTGCCAAGGGAAAATGCTTAGCTTACAATCTCCTAATTTATGATTCGTTCTGTAATATAACTATAGACTTTGCTTCTGCACTCTGAAGTACCAAACACATAGTTACCACAGTTTGCCAGTTTCTAGATTGTATTTGATGCTATTGTTATTGCTATTTATACTACTTTAGCTAGGAATTCATATTTGTAATAATTACTGGTTTTCCCTTTGTCACAATACTGGGGTGCACAGGAGTAATAATCTCACCACAGCCTTAAGCCAAAGGACTGGTGACTGAGTCAATCAGATACCAATATCCTACTCTTAACTAATTGGGAGGTAGGTTCTGGGGACAGACACAAATCAAGAATCTCCTACACACAGAGTACTACACTGAAAAAAGGAATTTTCTTAGACAGGGCTTGATACCAGTAATACAGCTATCTACTACAAAAACTCACAAGGATGCTCACAGAAAACCAAACAATTTTTTTTGAAACAGAAAATGAAGAGATGAAGTGAAATGCAATCTCAGATCTTCAGCCCATACAGAAAAAGTCCAGGAGACATAGACTTAGAAGAAAATGGAAGACACACACCTGAATTTCTGAAACGATGACAATGACAACTGAAGTAAAAATGTAAGTGCATGAGGTTATAGAGCAAATTGTATCAGAAATAACCTGCAGGTGAGAAAAGAAATGGTAACCATAATGAAGGAATTGCTCAGTATATCTAGAGAAGATATAAATTAAAAAATAGCATAAGTAATAATTGGAACTTTGAATGAACAGTATAGAAAAGAAACAGAATGCATAAAACAGATTCAAAGAGATACACAAGAAATTACAAATTCAATTGAAAGCTGGCAAAGGCATTTAAGGGAAAATGAAGATAGACTTTCAAACCTTAGAAACAGATTTTCAGACCTTGAAGATGGGATCATGACTAGTGATCACAAAAGGAAAAATATTTTAAAAATAACAAGGAGCCAGGAAATAAAAATTCAACAGTTGAAAGACTATGCAAAGAAAAACAGTATAAGACTGAGAGGTGTCAATGAAAACCCAGGAGTTAACAAAAATGACATAAAAAGACTACATGCAGAAGTAATAGCAGACAAACTTTCCAAGCAAGAGAACAGAATCTGATATATGGATCAGTGAACCATACAGAACTCCAAACAACCATGACCAAAATAAATCTACAATGAGATATATAATAATCAAATCCCAGAAATTTTAGCATAAAAACAGAATATTAAAAACTATTAGAGAAAACAAATAAAGCATCTATAAAGGAAATTAAAATAATTGCCAACTTCTCAATACAAACACTCAAGCCACAGAGAGCTTGGAGTGAAATATTTAAAATCCTGAAAAAAAATTTTCTAACCCTGACTAAAGTACTCTGCAAAACTATCTTCCAAAATTAATGGAAAAATAAGATAATTCCATGACCAAAAATGACTGAAGAAGTTAATGTCCACCAAACCAACTCTATTTCCATGACAAAAAATAACTGAAGAAATTCAAGACCACCAAACCAACTCTACAAAGAGTACTGAAAGATATTAGAAATAAAAATGACCACAATTCCAAGAACAATATCAGAAAGAAACCACTGGGCAGGGAAAGCAATTAAATAGAAGGCAAAAGCAGGGAACCAACAACAGGAAAATAACATGATAATGATAAGCCAATACATATTAGTTATAACTATCAATCTAAATGGACTCAATTCGCCAATCAAAAGAAACAGATTGATAGAATGGATCAAGAAACAAGCTCCAACAATATGCTGAATACAAGAAACTAATTTATGTCACAAAGAAACTCACAGACTGAAAGTTTAAGAGAGGAAAACAATCTTCCATGCAACAAGAATCCAGAAAAAAGCAGGGGTAGCAATTTTCTTTGCAGAAAATATGAGCTTCAGAGCAACAATGATTAAAAGAGATAAAGAAGATCATTATGTATTTGTTAGGGCAGAAAGTCAAGAGGAGATGATAACAATCATAAATATACATGCAACAAATAGATGAACACCCAATAATATAAGTCAAATATTAAGAGACATGAAACACCAAATAAACAATACCACAATTGTAATGGGAATGCTTGATATCCCATTGTCACAAAGAGATAGATCATCTAAATAGAAAATCAGCAAATAAATAACAGAACTGAATCCAACCCGTGAACAAATGGGTATGCTATATGTTTACAGAATGTTTCATGCAGCAGCATGAGAATATTCATTCTTCTCAACTACACATGGGATGTTCTATAAAATAGACCATATGCAAGCCATAGAACATATTTAATTAAAAACAAAGGAAACGAAAATATCCCATGCTTATTATCTTGCCATAGTGCATGAAAACAGGAAATTAATGGCAAAAGAAACTGCAAAAATTACATAAGCACATGTAAATTGAATAACACCCTCCTGAACAATGAGTCATAGATGAAGAAATTAAACAGCATCTACAATTAAATGAAAATGTAGATACAATATAATAGAATCTGTGAGACACAACGAAAGTGGTTTTAAGAGTGAATTCTCATATCAGAAAAACAGAATGAGTACAAATAAACAATCTTTTCAAGTTTCTAGCAAAAGAGCAAGTCAAGACCAAATTTCATAGAAGAGAGAAAATTGTAAAGCACAGGGCAGAAATTAACACAATTAAGACGAAAACAACAATACAAAGAACTAATGAATTGAAGAGTTGTTTCTTTGAAAGAATAAGCAAAATTGATAAATCCCTAGCAAACCTTATCAAGAAAAGAAGAAAAAAACTCAAATTCATGCAATGAGAAATGAAAAGTGTGAAATCACTACAGAGCCTGTGGAAATTCAGAAGATCATCAATACCTACTTCAGAAATCTTTACTCCCATAGTCTGGAAAACACAGAAGAAATGAACAGATTCCTAGAAACATATGAATTACCAAAGTTGAATCAAGAAGGTATAAAATCTTTGAATATACCAATATCAGTTATTGAAACTGAAAATGTAATTAAAAACTTACCAAGAAAGAAAAGCCCAGGTCCTAATGAATTCACAGCTGTGAGTAAAGGTTTTATAGTGTGGGCTACAAGGTCAGTTCAAGGCCAGGCTGAACCACATAGTGAAACTGTGCCTTAAAAAAGACCCCCCCCAAAAAAACCCAATAGATACCAAAAAAGCTTTTGATAAAGTCCAACACTCAGGCATGACAAAAACCCTATGAAACATTGGAATAGACAGTCTTTAAGTCAATCTGACAAAAACCATATATGACAAACCAACAGCCAACCTCATACTAAATGGACAAAAACCGAAAGCTTTCACTAGAAAATCAGGAACAAGACAAGGATATTCACCGTCACCACTTTCATTCAACATTACTCAGAGCAGTTAGACAAGAGAGAAAAGTAAAAGGAGTAAGGATAGGAAAGGAAGAAGTTATACTATTGCTATTTGCAGATAACGTTACACTCTACTTACAAGACCCAAAAACTCCACCAAAAGACGTTTAGAATTAATAAGTAAAATCAGTAGCATATCAGAATACAAAGTCAACTCTCAAAAATCAATTGCATTCTAGTGCACAAACAAAAATCTCACTAGAGAGAGGTTAGGGAAACAACACCTTTCACAAAAGCATGCAAAAAAAAGAGAAATACTTAGGAGTTAATCTAACAAAGAAAGTAATAGATTTATATATTGAAAATTATAGTAAAGGAGATTGAAGAGGATATCAGAAAATGGAAGGATATCCCTTTCTCATGAATAGGAAGAACCAAAATTGTCAAAAAGGCCATACTTCCAATACTGCTATACAGGTTTAATGGAATCTCAATCAAAACACCATTAGCATACCTCAGAGATCTAGAGAAAATATCCCTAAAATTCATTTGGAAACATAAGAGACCTAGAATCACTAAGGCAATCCTATGCAACAAAGGCAATGGAGGATACATCTCAATCCCTGACTTTAAATTATACTACAAAGCTACTGTGATAAAATCAGCATAGTACCAACAAAAAACAGACCTGAGTATCAGTGGAGCAAATTTGAAGATACAGACACAACTACAGAGACATTCAGGCACCTTATCTTTGACCAAGGGGCCAAACATGTTCACTGGAAGAAAGATAACCTCTTTAATAAATAGTGCTGGAAAAACTGACTTTCTGCATGCTGAAGACTGAAATGATACCCATGTCTATTACAATGCACTAAAGTAAAGTTTAAAATGGATCAAAGATCTAAATATTAAAACAAAACTCTGAATCTACTGGAAGAGAAAGTAGGTAGAAATTTTGAAAATATAGGGGTAGGCAGAGAGTTCATGAACAAAATGCAAACTGGATGAGCATCACTTCAAATAATCAACAATGGGGATCTCATCTAATCAAACAGTTTTTGCGCATCAAAAGAAATAACCAACAGAGTGAAAAGATAATTCACACAGTTGGAAATAAAATTAGCCAAATACCCCTCAAAGGACTTTTATCTGGAGCATATAAAGAACTGAAAAAATCGAACCCCCCAAAATCAAAGACATTGCCCAATAACTGACTCCGGAGGTGAATATACTTTTCTCAGATGAAGAATTAAAGCAAACAAATGTATGAAAAAATGTTCAACATCATTGGTCACGTGAGAGATGCAGATTGAAACAACACTGAGATTCCATCTCATTCCAGAAAAATGGGTACCATCAAAAAATCAACTGATAATAAATTCTGACTGGGCTTTCGAGGGAAAAAAGGAATAATTTTCCATTGCTGACTGTATAGACTGGCACAGTCACTGTGAAAATCAGTGCAGAGACTCTTCAAAAAACTAGGACTAATCTCCATGGAATGGATAAAAGCAATGTAGTATTTTTATACAATGGAGTACTACTGAGCTACAAAGAAGTATAAACTCAAGGCTTTTATAGATAAATGGATGCAACTCGAGACCATACTCATAAGTGAAATAAACCAGTCTCACATGTATAAATATCATATTGTCTTCCTAGTGTAAGAAACTGAAAGAGTAAATATGATCCAAAATGTAAAATAGATATTGTGAAAGTGAAAGTAGAAGAAACTACTCAAAAGAAACAGCTAGGATGCAGGAAAGGAGAAAAGAAAGAAGCGAAAACAGATAATTATACTACTGATCTGTATTAGTTTATCAAGAAAATGGTTTGTGCTTTCATGCTTTGATAATTTTCATGCCTATTAATCTGCACAAACACTTTGAAGATAACAATTTTAATATATTAGCCATTGGTAATCTCCTGTTATTTTGTTTTGAAATTCTATATCATCATTTTTATTCTGCTTTTCTTTAAAAATAAAAAAAGAAAAACAATAAAATAGGATTAGGAGTCCCATTTGACCCTGCTATTCTCTTTCTGGATATTTTCCCAGAAGAATTAAAAGCATCGTACCACAGTTATATATGTGCACCCATATTTATAGCAGCACAATTTTTAGTAGTCAGTTCTTAGAAATAACCCAAACGCCCATCAACCAAGGAATGGATAAAAAGGTGTGCTATTTTTGTACAATGGAGTACCACTTAGTTATAAAGAAGAATAACTTTGAGGCTTTTATAGGTAAATGGATGTAACTTGAGACCATACTCATAAGTGAAATAAATCAGCCATGCATGTGTAAACATCATATTGTCTCCTTAGTATAAGAAACTGAAAGAGTAAATAAGATCCAAAATGTGTAGCAGACATTGTGAAAGGAAAAGAAACTGCTCAAAAGGAAAGAATAACTGTGTTGGGGGAAAGAAGAAAAGAAAAAGAGAAAAATATATATACATACATGTTACACATACAAGATAGCTCAGATAATCATACAAATAATCTCTATTAGTTCATTGAGAAGAATGGTTTGTGCTTATATTGGTTGACCCATTTTGCATTCATATGTCTTGTAATCTGAGCAACTACTTCGAAAATTACAATATGTAATATATTAACCATTGTTAATTTCCTATTATCTTGTTTTGAAATTCTGTCATTTCTTTCTCTTTAAAATAAAAAAGAGCCTGGGATTTAACTCACTGGTGTAACTGCAGGCACGAGGTTGTGAGTTTGATCCCCAGTACCAAAAATAAAAATAAATAAAAATGAATAAATACAAAAAAGAAACAAAAGAGTGAAAAATTTTATTATTCCAACTAATCATAAAAAGTACTATGAGTATATTTATGTCAAATGAAACTAAGGAAAATATGTTAAATTTACCAGAGGTGAAAACAGATATTTATAATGGTCAACATGTCAAAGAAGAACAAATAAGTATAATGGTCATAAGCATAACATACATAAAAATATAATACTTAAAGCAAACAAGGGAAGAATTAAAGGAAAAAGTATAATTCAAAATATTATTTGGAAATTTCAAAATTTATCTTTTAGTACATTAAAGATACAGAACAAAACTAATAAATAAGGACAGAAAATATTTGAATAGCAGTATCAATGTTTGCAATGTGTTGACATTTACATAATATGTTACAAAGTAACTCAAGAGTATCTACAAATTTATTGTGTTGAATCTTGAATAATAAAAAATACTGAAATTAATTTTAAATACTGAACAATATATTCTCTGAACTTACTCAAATGAAATTAAATAAATTTTTTAAGAAAAACAGAAAATTCCCATATGAAATTAAATTACATTAACACTAAGTAAAACAAAAATTAGAGAAATGAAAAATCATTTAATGTAATGATAGTAAAAAAGACATCATTCAATACACATAATAAAAGGCATATTAAAATATGCAAATAAAGCTAAATCCAAAACAATAATGATGAATATTAAAAATTTCATTTCAACTTTTAAATGAAAATGTATTTTGAAATATTTGGTTATGATACTAAAAAAATATGAGAGAAATTTAAAATTTAGATAAAAGTTTTTTTTAAATAAAAGTAAGTGATTAATGGTGTCTAAGTTCCTTTTCACTCATTGTTGAGACAGAATACCTGATGCCCAAAATTAGGGAAGGAAAGCATTATTTCTTACAGTTCTTCGAGGTTTCAGTCCATGCTCAGTTGGCTCCATGACAGTATGGCACGGTGGGGCAGCCATTCATGGAGGCCGCAAAAGCAAGGCAAACTGGCGAGAGAGACAGAGAGGGGAGACACGCCTTCCTCTTGCCCTTACACTGTATGTCAGCCTCACCCCTGGGCAGGTGCAGAACTCACATAACCAATCCCAGCACTAGACAACAAACCAATCACAAATGCCAGACTGAGTCACATTCATGATTACATGAAGCTTTTGGGGTACACAGGACTATACCCATAGCATTCCACTTCTGCCACCCCCAAGGACTCATGTATTTCCTTTATAGAAAAGACATTTAGTCCATTTCCAAGAGTTGCCACTGTCCTAACAGTTTTAGCATTGGTGGAAATTCCAAGTCCCAAACCTCCTCCAAGATGGAAGGCAAAATCTTAGCTGTGAGCCACTGTACACATGAAAACAAAGTTAAACACTTCCAACATATAATGGCACAAGATAAACATTACCATTCCAAAGGGTAAAAATGGAATACAAAATATTGGGACCAAGGGAAGTCCAAAATCCAGCAGGGCAAACATTAAGGCCTGTAGTTCCAAGCTCAGTATCTGAAGCAATCTGGTTGCAATCTCTAAAAGGCTTGAGGGACTACACCCCTAATGGCACTTCCATGGGCTT
>RJWM01043619.1:0-13712 GCA_004363535.1 Dasyprocta punctata | reverse complement strand
TATGAATATATATATTGCTGAAAAGAACAGGGTGCTCGGTTATCTCTTTGACATCTAATTTCAATTCCTTTAGATATATACTCAGAAATAGGATTGCTGAATCATACAGTAATTCTATTTTCAGTTCTTGAGAAAGCATCAGATGATTTTCCAGAATGGCTAGAGTAATTCACATTCCTGTCAACAGTGTATGTACAAGGGTTCACTGTCCTAAACAACCTTGCAATGCTTGCTATCACTCTCTTACTGACAATAGCCATTCTAAAAGGGTGAGGTAATATCTCATTTTGGTTTTAATTTTCATTTTGCCAGTGATTAGAAATGATGAGCATATTTTATCTATTGATCATTTCCATTCTTTGGGAAGTATCTGTTTGGATCATTTGCCCGTTTTTATTGCACTATTGAATTGTTTGTGTTTTTTATATAATTTTTTCTCTTTTTTTTTTGATACTAGCCTCTTGTCAGATGTGTCATTCACATATATATTCTTCCCAATCCATGGATTTTCTCTTTACTGTTATTTCTTTTGCTGACTGGAAGTTTAAAGTTGCAACAATCTCATTTCTCTATTTTTGCTTTTGTTCCCTGTGTTCCTGGGGTCAGATTCAAAAAATTGTTGCCCAGATTAATGTCATGAAATTTTTCTCTATGTTTTATTTTAGTAGTTTTTTCCTTCCTGTTCTTATAAGTAAATCTGATCCATTTTGAGTTGATTTTTGCATATGATACAAATAAGGGTCCAATTTCATTCTTCTGCTTGTGGATATCCAGTTTTCCAAACACCTTTTCTCAGCATTATTTACAGTAGGCAAGATATGTAATCAACGTAAGTGTCCACCAGTGCATGAATAGGTAAAATGTGATGTGATGCGAGCATATACATGTATGTGTATCATATATGTAACATATATGCATATAATAGGTGTCTAGGTGCACATGCACCTAGGTTGAATACTATTCAACCTTTAAAAAGAAGGAAACACAATCATTTAAAATAATGTGGGTAAGTTTAATCTGCCATGAACTCATAATGAATAAAGAATTCATGTGAAGCACTCACTATACTTACCTTATATCACTTAGCATACAGTTCTCTAGGGGAATACTATACCATTTCCCTTTTATGTGGAATCTAACAACAGTGATCTCATAGAACAAAGAGTAGAAAGTTAGAAGCTGGCAGGAAGAAAGAGAAATGGAAAAAGGAAAATGTTGCTCAAAAGATACAAAGTTACATTTACAATGGAGGAACAAGTTTTAGTGACCTATTATATTTCATGGTGACCAGAGTTATTAATAATAATGTATTTAGCATATATTTTTAATTTGCTAACAATATAATTTGAACCTCCTCATCACAAAAAAATGCTATTAGTGAGGTCATAGATATGTTAATCAGTGTGATTGAATTTTCCATAATGCATTCCTAGATCAAGCATCACAACATACCCCATAAACATACACAATTATTAGTTGTCAATTAAAAATAAATGCAAAATAGAAATAAATGATTTTTTATTTATGAAAGCACTATTTTAATTTCAAGTCCTCTGTCAGTTAAACTTGCAAAACACAAATAATTCTCAGAGACAAACCTGTAACTTTCTATACACTTAGGAAAACTGTGACAATTTTGGTGGTTAAGTAGGAAATTCCAATTTAACAGACTGATGAGGCAGTTTCCTAAGACACAAGAGTAAAATCTGCTCTTAGGACACCAGTTTCCAAATGAACAGAGATTCAAAACCGAAACTGAGCAACCCGTCCTTCAGGTCTTTTATTAGCTAAGGTGTAAACAGCTTTTCACAGTTATAGAAGTTGCTTTTTAAAAAAAAATTTTTATGGCATTGTGTTCAATATGTATTAATGATTTATCAACTGATCACAAAGTAAGCAAAAGACTAAGTACTGTGAATACACTTGTCACATTGCAACCAAGCTACTTGTTTCCAATGCTTCCATCATAAATACAATTTAGAAAGTGTATGTAAAAGTCTAAGATTTTCTGTTTTGTTGAATTCCTAATGATTTTAAGTGTATGAAACATCAATGAAACTTTTAAAAAATCATTAATCAACAGTGTTCTCTACCCAAAAGTATCATAATTTTTTTGTGTACCCAACAAAAACAAAGCCAAACTTGAGAACTCAGAAAAAGAAGAAATGAGTCATAGCCCAAAGTTAAAGGCACAGTCAAGCTTAACGTTTTTCATGTCTACATATGTGTCATGTTGTTCAGTGGACATATGCTAAATCTTCAACATGGAAATACATAATTTTAAAAAGCTCCAGATGCTAAGTCCCCACAAGATTTTCATCCTTTATAGAACCTCAGTTAACAAAATTTCTTGGCTCAGCATTCAAAGCCAACACTTTATCTTTTAAGGGTATTTTTGAACAGTATTTCTCAAGACTTGGTATAGGTGCTACAGAAGCCTGACCTTCTGCCCTACAAGCTGACCTCTGAGGGTGAAGATTTCCCTGAGAACAAAGAATCAGCAACTAACTGTAGAGTATTTACAAAGAAACAAGCAAATGCTCAGAGAAAAGGAAGCTGGAATGTTCTGATTTCTTTTATGTTTTTAGAGGGAACTGGTAAAAGACAAGAATAAAAATAAAGTCTGCATTGTGATAAGGGAAATAAGCCAAGCAGAGAGAGACAAATAACACAAAATACTGATATAGGAATGATATAGGACTTCCAAATGGTGTAAGGGAAATAGTATAACTTTCAACCTACTAGATGTCCAACATGCTGAGTTTATGTTGCCCAAAATTGAAGAATGAATTCCAAGGAACAACAGAGGTTAAGAGTAGAAAATATTTATTGAAGAACAGATAGCTTCTGCCTAAGAGAGACAGAAGGGGGATTCAGAAAGTAGGTGACTTTTCAGCAGAAGTTTTATAGAGCATAATCACATGGGTACAACGTGGGTTAAAGTATGATCAACAATAAGATAAGTGTAGCCACTTAGGTAATATTGATCCAATGGGGAATCAAGTCACGTACCAAGGGCACATGGAAGGAACAAAGAACTTTTCAGAAAGGGATGAGTTTGAGGGTACTGGTCTTCCACCGAGGTGATTAATGTCTAGCCAGCTAGACCTTATTAGACCAGGCATCACCATGTATCTTAGGCCTGGTCATTTCATTTTTCTCTTGAGGTCTGCCCTCTAACAGTCACACCTCTGACCACAGTTGTAGAGAGTTTTTATCCTTGAACTGACTCTCTTGAGGGCCCCACACTATCTGACTGCCCATGATATTTCTACCTAACTTAGTTGTCTATAATAATAGTGTAAGAAGTCTAGGTTTACATACCTTCTCTCATTTAATCTTTACTTGACTATCTCATAAATCATGTTCTCTGACCATAATGAAATAGAATTAGAACAACGGATAGACATCTAAAATGTTAATACATTTAATTGTAACTAAATATAAAATAAGAGAAATTAAAAAATATTTACAAACTGATGACAATATAAATGTCAGTTGTCAAAATTATTATGTAGTTATAAATACAGTCATTATACGATACAAAGAAACACAAAAAAAGTTGTCAAAAGGGAATAGAAAACTCAAAGAAATAAGAAGAAACATCACCAAAGCTAGATATAATGTAATATGAGAGAGGGTTAAAAGGCCACCAATTCTGAGGATTATGGCCTCAACTTTATAACCCAATTCAACCTTGGTTATCTCTCAAAAACCAATCTCCAAATAAAATCACATTATATATTAGGACTTCAACTGATGCACAGGCAGAAGAGAACAATTCAGTCCCTAGATGATAATAGTGATTTCTGCTGCCTTTTCCCTTGAAACATTTGCTGATTTGTGATGTGAGTTCAAAAGCCTGAGTAAAGAGCAGGGCCTTGGAGTATTCAGCACTTTCATGAGGCTTGGGAAAGAAAAACTATAGTTTTGAGGTGTGATGGCACATGGAAATGAAGATTATAAGTCTTAGGGGAAAAAAAGGTGCTTTAACATGCTAATCAGATAATTTATTATTTATCAGGTATTCTCTACTTCACTTCCTGTCATAGTAGGTAAGGAGCTTTCTGCCTTTATTAGATTTCTTACTTTAAAAAAAAAACTCTGTATTAGCTGACACCTACAATTTAGAGGGAGAGAGGTTTAATTTAGCTCACACTTAAGGGAATTCAGCTCAAGGTCAGCTGGCTCCAAGGCAAAAACACAGTGGATAGACATAATGGAGGAAAGTTGCTCACCTCATGGCAGCTAGAAAACAGAAAAGGATCAAAGGAGGGAGTCACACCCTTCAAAGGCATATCCCCAGCAACACCTCTTCCAATCAGGTCCAAGCTCTTAATAGAACATTTAGCTATGAACTCATGAATCCACTGATTCATAGAACACTATAGTATTCCAATCACCTTTAAAGCTTCCAAAAGTCCTATGTCTGAAAGCATAAGACTTTGGGAAGACATTTTAGATCTAAGTCATAACATCCTGCTCTTATACCCCAAAAGGCTCACATTCATCTCATTATGTGTAAAGTGTGTTTAGTCCACTTGGAAGAGTTGCCAAGGGCTTAGCATTCGATCAGTGCTGAAAAGTCCAAGCCCAAAATCTCCTCTTATTCTCAAGGAAAACTCCTCACTGGAAGCCCCTATTTAAAAAAAAAAGAATGTTAAATAGGTCCAGCATACAATGGCATGCATTTTCATTCCAAAATAGCTAAACAGTGAAATAGAAAAGAATCAGATCAAAGCAAGATCAAAAACCAGCAGGGCAAACATAAAATCCTATAGCTCTATGTATGGTATCCCAGGCCAGATGGTGGCCAGATGTAAATGCCAAACACCTTAGGCAGCCTTGCCACTATGGCCTTGCTGGTTGCAGCCCACATGGCCTCTCTACTGAACTGGCTCTGCTCAATGCCCACAGGTTTCCTCAGTCAACAATCCATATGCCTGGCATCACCAGTGTCCTGGGATCTACAGTGCAGTTTTGGCTTCATTCTCACAGTGTCGTGCAGTGCCCTTTCAGAGACACAGTGCCTGATCTCACAGGATTTCTTTTGAACTCTGGGTGGAAGCTTCCATGACTCCACAACTCTTGTATTCTACATGCCTGAAAAACCAGCACCATGTGGATGAAACCAAAATCTCTCACCAGTTCAGCAGTAGCCTAGCCCGTTTGAAAAATGGTTGCAGAGATCTCTGAGTGTCTCTCTGGCTGAAATTGGCAAAACAATTTCCTCAGTGGCTTTGAATGAGCATAGTATCCTGAACCTTTCTTCTGAAAGCAAAGTCTTTCAAAAGAGTTTAACGATTTATACTCTTGGCCTGTGACTGGTGGAATCTGGCCATTTCCTAAGATGTATTATCTCAAGGTAAAGTACTTGGCTTCCTTGTAGTAGTGTGAATCTCTTCAGCAATTGCACCTACTTTTGCTCCAACTTTATATGTTGCTCCTTTGGAGCTAAAATTTGTTTTACCAATTTTTCTACTGGGTTTTTTGTCCCTAATTCTCCTACAATCCTGGCTAAAAGCAATCTAAAAGTTGGGTTGCTTTGAAATTTCATACACCAGATTAATTTTTTCACCACCTTTAGTGTCTGTCTCCTGAAAATTCTCAAGACATGGAAAAATGTAGATAGTTTTATTCTAGAGTACAACACACATGGCTTCTATTCCAACTGTCGATGGAATATCCTAAGCCTGGCCTTTCCTGTATGCATTCAGATCAACATTCTGATTACTTAGCTACTGATTGATGGATGAGTAGCATATACAGAGTTAAAAGAGTGGGCAAAGTGATGATTCACTCCCTGAATGGAACAAAGCAGGATTGTGTGAGGTTTCATCATGTCTGGAATTTTTCATTTACTATTTTAGGACTGAAGTTCACCACAGGTAACTAAAGCCATGAGCAACATAATCTTGGTTAAGAAGAGACTGTAATAATCTTCACCAACTACTATCTAGGGTCAATATATCTTTTTAATTTTTCTTACATTTTAAATCATACTAATAACAGAAAGACTATGCATGTATCAGGGCAGAGATATAGGATATCTGTGTACCTTCCTTTCTATTTTGCTGTGCATTTAAAACTACTCTGAAGGAATAAAGTATTTTAAATAAATTAAAACAACTGAAAAAATCTACTAAAGAAAGAGTAGATAATTAAAAAAATATTTTAAATGTCTGTAAAACATAAACTATAACATATCCAAATTTTTATTCCTTAGTTATGTGATTTTGAAGGGGCATATACCCAAAATAAGCAGCAGATTTTGAATGTAACTAAACTGCTTATCAACTGTCATAGCTAAATCTGGAATATAGACTTGATATAAATGTTCAATCCAGATTTCAAATACATCTTCAAGAATCTCCATTCCTTTCATATCTCACAACTTTTCCTCAGTATTTTGCTCAGGGGTTATCCATCTTATACCTGTAGCTCTCATTCATTCATTTTACTTGTCATATGGTTAAATACATTGTATGACAGATCATAGTCCATTCTTAATGGTTTATTTGTATTGCTTTCTATTTTGCTCTATTATAATCAGCGCAGCTATAAATACTTTTGTACATGTGTTTATGTGCTCTGTGCAAAGTTTTCATCCAGAATATATAGCTAGAAGAGGAGCTGTTGGGTCAAGTAGCATGCAAATATTCAACATTATTAGATGCTGTCAACTTGTTCTTCAAAGAGATTGGGCCAATTTTACTCCCACCAGTATACTGTGAGATTTCAAGTTTTCCCATTTTATTGAAACATTAGGTCATATCAAACTGTTGTAGTCAGGGATTACAGAGAGAGAACAACTGCATACAGGACACAGGGTTTATAATACTGTTTTATAATATCACCCAGAGTTGAACACAAGAAAGTGCAGGAAAAGCTATCCACAACACTAAGATATTTAGGATATTTAGCCGAGGGCCTGAATCCCACAGCAATGTCTTGTAAGAGTCACTAGAGACCCAAAACACATGACAATGCCTCCCACAGTTCCAACTGGGAATCTGAGAGCCCACAATAAGGACTCATGCCAGTCTATTTACGGTTCTGTGCCAGGATGGCTAAAGGTCAGCGGTGGAACTAGAAAGTCTATGCCAGCAGAGTGAAGGAGCTGTGCAGTGGGTTGAGGGTTCTACACAGGAGCCGAGAACTCACGCACAAAATAAGAAGTGGGTCTGCCCTGAAAAGTACCACAGCCAACCTCAGCGGCAACGAGGTCCCGCACTCCTCCGACAATGGAGAACAGTTGAGCACAGGTCAGGAAGCCCAGTGTGACAAGCTTCTCCAACACACAGTCTCACCTCTGGAGCCAGGAAGCGATGCATAATGTGAGGAGCAGGGCTCCCACAACGTGAACCACAGCCACTCTCATTGATGAGTTCCTGAGCTCCTCCAACGATAATGTCCGAATTCATATTGGGGAAGCCAGCATGACAAGCACCTCCAGGAGAACCAGCGGCTTGAAACAGCAACTTTTGAAAGAACCCACAATGCCTAGCTCTTCTTCTCCACGTCTCTATTTATGTTGCAACTTTCTTCAGGTAGAGCATCTTTACTCAACACCAACTGAATTAATTCAGTTGGTGCTAAGTTGACCACCAGTTTGTAATCCATAACACAAACCAAATGCCAATTCGATATTTATGAAATACTGTCTTGCTGGGTTTGGGATTTTTCGTTTTGTTTTTGTATTATTTTCTGTGTGTTTATTTAGCTATAAGTGAGCTAACCATAATTGTGATTTTCCACAATTCTTTTCTGTAGGCGGTTTGCCAATTTTTTTTACTAGTTTGTCATTTTCTTTTTTGATCTATATACTTTTAAAATATATTTTACACACAAGTCTTTATCAGTTATTTATGTTACAAACATCTTCCCCTCATCTATGACATGTCTTATCATACTATGAATATTTTATATATAAAAATTCACTTAAATATATTCTTATTTGATATTTTTTCTTTATTGTTTAGAATTTGCATTTTATTGAAAAAAGTCTTTGTTCACTTTGATTTCATACATATGAAATTTCCTTCTTAAATGTTTAAAAATTTTTCATTTAAAGCCTTAATCCATCTAGAATTAATTTTGTGTGCAGTCTAAGATATAGATCTAATTTTTATTTTTATATGGAAAAAGTTATCCCAGCATATTTATTGAATAATCCATCATTTTACCACTATTCTCTAATGTTACCATAGACATAAATCAAGAGGATTTGCTCTGATGGCTTAAGTAAATCTTTAATAAGGGAGATAAAACAAGGTGATAAGGGCAGGGCTAGAAAAATAAACAGGAAACTGAAAGCACCAAAGGGCAGCCAGAAGTTCTTTCTACCCCTAGTACTGAAGGGAAAAGAGATTTGAATCTCAGAGAAAGCATGGTAAGAAAGGACAAGTGTCCAATAAAAGCTGCAGCCATAAAGAAGCCAAACCACTGCCTCCTAATCAATCTCTTATCTCTTCCCACCCTCTGATTTCCTGCAGGTACCACCCATCAGCCAGGCCCAAACTGAAGCCAGAGATAAGGGAGCCCAGTGAGGCAATCTGGAGATTCCAACTTCCCAAAGCATAGAGCTATGTGGAAGGTAGATGGAGAATGCAAAATTGTGTGGACTTCACCACCGTAGCTCTCTTCATTTGCCATTAAGCTTTTCGTCTTGTTTTTTCTGGTTGATGAAAGTCTCATCTTTCACCCAAGGGAGCGACGTAATCCCATTAGTGGTAATACACTCAAGGGATGAGAGTAACTCAGTTATATACCCACCTGGAACCTAACTGCAACATTAAACTCCACTTGTTCTCTTCATTTTAAAAATAGCAAGACAGAAGATTAGAAGAGAAATTATCAGTAGTGTAAGCACTCATGGCTGCTTTTGTGCCTCCTCTGTATCTGTATCTGATCATCAGGCGAAAGCTGATCACCACAACTTCCTCTTTGCATCACCCATTTTCTCTGTGATTACTTTGGCTACAGAGGGAACCAAACCTTCACTATCATAGGAGCTGAGCCTTTAATGGCCAAAGGTTTCCACAATTTCCCATTGAAGGCTATTACTGGAGACTGTGATAGTAAGAAATGCCTTAGTGAATCATCTGAGTTTTAGAGATAATTGTCCATTTTAATGACATAACAGAATCCCAAATTCCTTAGACGAAGCACCCAGCAAGAAAAGTAATCCCTACTTTCTCTACCTGAGGATTTTGTGCAGTAAGAAACTAAAAATATCAAGGGGGTAGACTAAAATTCTATATTATTAGCATCATCACTGTACTAAATGGCAAATTTCTCCTTTGAGAACTAGGACTTCAAAACAGTTAAACTCCAAGTTTCAGAGACTAGAAGTAAAGCTTTCCTGAGTGAGACATCACCATTGCTGTTACCAACTATGTCATCAGGCAGAATCCCAGCAGAAAAGAGAATTCACATGGATGATTGAAATAAAGATATTTCATATTTATGAGCAGATCCAAGGCAAGAAACAAAGGAGACACCCAGGGATTGTGTAAACCAAGGAGCCATTATGGGAGAATGAAGCATACACTCCCTACAACCCAGTGAGGGCTGGAGCCATGGAATAGACACTCTGGTTGGAGCTGAGGTTGTTGAGGAACTCGACTACTGACAGAGCCAGAGCTAGTGGGGAAGAAAAGAGGGAGAATGCCCTGACAGTTTCTCCTCCTGCCCTCTGATATTCTGTTACTGCCTCCCATTGTTACATATAACTTGAAATAAAGCCCAAAAGATGCCTCCCAAGGAATAGAGAAGAGAAAGGCAGAAGATTGCAGGATAGGAATGGCAGAAAAATAACCAGAATTCATGGATCACACCTTTTCATTATTGTATCTCCACAGTGTATTTTTATTCACACAGACACACACACACACACACACACACACACATTTTACTTCCCTTTACTTGCTCTGGTCAGACATCAACTGCTCTCTGGAACTTCAGGATTGAAAACAAACATCCTTTCCAGTTCCTGGAGTTTAAAGGGAGTATTGCTAATATTTCTCCACCAAAAAGTGATGCTTGACCTGAGCTTGCCATTTCAGTCTGCACTGAAGCCATTTCTTCTCTTGCTAAAGGTTTTTATCAGGAATGAATATTGAACTTTGTCATGTTTGGATACTTTTTAGGATATGTACAAGATGATTTACATGGATTTTTAAGCTCATCTCATGCACGTTATGTGCTATACTACCCATGTTGTGCATACTTTCACTTCAGTATATAGAATAGTCTCTTCCTCACCACTGGCATTTTAGAAATATGTATTAAATAAACATATAAATACTAATGAATGAATAGAAGTATTTATTTATTGTGATTCAGCTTTTTTAGCAACCCATACCTGCATACATAGGATAAATCCTTATCGGTTATGATGTATGAATTTTGATACACTGTTAAACTCAGTATAGCACTTTAAAAAGTTTTTTGCAGTGATAAATAAAATCATATGTATTTGCCATGTGTGACATGATTTTAGACATTGAAGTATTTAGATATTGTGGAGCGACTAAATCTACCTAATTAATACATGTATCACCTTACATAGTCATTTTTGTAGTGCAAACACTTTACATCCACTTACCATTTTTAAGAATATTAACTATAACCACCATGTTATACAATAGATTTTAACTTATTACTCTTGTCTAACTGAAAATTTGTATTCTTCCACCAACATTTCCTAATATTCCCTCAACCACATCTGCCCCTGTAACCACCGCTGTGCTCTACTTCTATGAGATCAACTTTTTTACCTTCCACATAGAAATCATGCATCAATCTTCTGTGCCTGATATTTCACTTAGCAAAATATCTTCTAGGATCATCTGTAATGTTAGAAATGATAGGATATCCTTATTTTTATAGCTGAATGATATTCCACAGTGTATATTTACCATGTTTTGTTTATCCATTTATCCATTGCTGGACATCAGGTTGATTCCATGTCTTAGCTGTTTTAAGTAGTACTGCAATGAACACAGGTGTGCATTCCCATCTCTTTGATAAGACAATTTCCATTCTTTTGGAAATACATCATATAGTGAGATTCTTGGGTGATATGATACTCCTGTTTTTAATTTTTTGAAGAACTCCTCTATGATTTTCATAATGACTGCTGATTTACATTTTCATCAACAAAAAAATTTGGCACTTTTAAAATGCAATTCTTAGGACTTCTGGGAAGATGGCAGAACAACAAGCAGCAGAGCAAACAGTCTCTGTGAGAAATACAGTCCAGATGCTGGAATACAGCATCATGGGGAAGACAAGAAGGAAGGAAGTGGGTCCCCTGGACCCATGAAGAATCTAAAGAGAGAATTGAAACCCATAGAAAAAGTAAAAAGAAAAACTTAAATGAAGAAGAAGACAGTAACTGGTGGCACCTTTGCCTGGAGCCAGACCTACTGTGTGAGAGGAGCTGCTGGAACCTGGGATGCATGATCAAGGTGACATGGCAGCAGCAACCCCAGAGGCCTCTGCAGAGAGAGGCAGCATTGGAGGAGAGTGGCAGTGGACGGGAGCAGCAGACCTGGAAGACTGAACCGGCTGGTAGTGAGTACGGAGGACTTAGTCCTCCCACAGGAGAGAGCAATTGTCTGGGAACCAAACAATTGGAGTTGGGCTGGATAAGCCCAGAACCAAAACTGCTCCCAGCTTCCTCCAGCATCTCCTAGCTGGGTGCAGACCCATGGAAATTGCTCAGACTGAACCCCACCCCCAACATACATTCTAGGGGCCATCTCGGAGGGTCCATGTGGGTAGCCAGGTTGGTCTGAAGGCAGTGACCCCGGAAACACTCCAGAGGGAGTAGTAGAGGATCCCGTTGGTGACCAACCCAGGTTTGCAGGTGGCCAGCGCCACCCCCACGTGCACTCCACCATCCATTAGGGAGCCAACACAGGTTGGGGAAAGCATCAGGCAGCCCTGCACCAGCACACCCAATGACCACCATCAGATATCCATAGCCAGCACTGGCTAGAAGAACCGAACAGTCTCACTTCAGAGAAATCGTAGCCAATGTAGGAAGTGCCTGGTACCCCGTATCTACTGGTCCAGAAGAACCCAGGAATATGTCAAGAAAAAGAAGCAAAAGACAGTCTCTGGCCTCTAATCCAAGCAGAGCAAGTCTAGGAGATGCAAACACAGAAGAGATCAAGAGTTGCACACATGAAGTTTCTGAAGTGATGGCAACTGAAATAAAGAAACAACTTCTTGAGGCTATAAAAGAAATTAGAACAAAAATACTAACTCAGGTAAAAGAAGAAATGAAAAACATAATAAAAGAATTGCTAGGCATCTCTAAAGAAGACATAGGTTTAAAAAAATGGAGCATAGGAGAATGAGGGAAACCTTGAGTGAGTGATACAAAAAAGATTTAGAATACATGAAACTGATTCAAAGAGATATTCAGGAAATTAAAAACTCCATTGAAAGCTGGCAAAACCACTTGAAAGAAACTGAAGATAGACTTTCAAACCTTGAAGACAAGTTTGCAACTTGTTATTGTGAAAGGAAAGATCTCTTAAAAATAACAAGGAACCTGAAAGTAACAATTCAAAGGCTACAAAACAATCCAAAAAAACATAAGAATAATAGATGTGAGTGAAAAAGCAGGGGTCAATACAAATGACATTAAAAGTCTATTTACAGAAATAGTATCAGAAAACTTCCCAAGCATGGGAAAAGGAAGTGACTTTCAGATAAGTGAAGCATATAGAACTCCAGTTAGTCATAACCAAAATCAGTCTACACCCAGACATATAACAATAAAGATCCCAGAAATTCAACACAAAAACAAAATATTAAAAGCTGTTAGAGAAAAGAAACAGATATCCTATAAAGGAAAACCCATCAGAATCATGACAGACTTCTCAACACAAATCATCAAGTCAAGAAGAGCTTGGAGTAAAGTATTTCAAGTCCTGAAAGAAAACAACTCGCAACCCAGATTGATGTTACCCTGCAAAACTATCTTTCAAAATTAATGGAGAAACAAGATATTTCCATGACAAAGAACAACTGAAGGAATTCATGACCAACAAACCAACCCTACAAAGAATACTGAAGGACATTCTAGAGAGAGATAAAAAAGACCGCACCTCCAGGAACAGTGGCAGAAGGATATCACCGAGTGGAGTGAACATCTGAATGGAGAGGAAAAGTAGGCAGCCAAAGGCAGGAAAATAGCATGGCAGGGACAAGGCAGTGCATGTTGGCCATAACCATTAAGGTAGATGGTCTCAATTCACCAATAAAAAGAAATAGGTAGAGTGGATCAGGAGACTGGATCCATCAATATGCTTCATACAAGAAGCACATTTAACTCAAAAGGGAGTTTGTAGACTGTAAGTCAAAGGAGAAAGAACAATGCTGTATGTGACAGGGAACCAGAAAGAAGTGTGGGTAGCTTGCCCATTAGCTACAGAGTGAATAAGAAAGACATGGCATTTTTATACAATGGAAAGCTACTCAGCTATAAAGAAAGATAACCTTGAGGCTCTTGTAGGTAAACAGATACAATTTAAGATCATGCTCATAGATGAAATGACCCAGAGTCACATGGTTGAACATCATGTTGTCTCCCTAGTACAAAAAACTAAAGGAATTAGTAGGATTCAAAATACACAGTACATATCATAAAAATGAAAGGGGAGGAAGTGTCTAAAAAGGGAAAGCAGTGGCCG
>RJWM01043618.1:0-13718 GCA_004363535.1 Dasyprocta punctata | reverse complement strand
GAGGGAGCAGACCTGGAGAACTGAACTGGCTGGCGGTGAGTGTGCAGAGGTCTTCACCCTCCTGAGAGAGAAAGAGATTGGCTGGGAGACATCTTGGAGTTGGGCTGGGGACTCCTAGCTGGGTGCAGACCCATGGAGGTTGCTCAGGCTGAGCCCTGCCCCTGTGCGCATTCTGGGGGCCACCTCAGAGGGTCCCTGCAGATGACCGGCTTGGTCTGGAGATGGCATCTCTGCGTGTGCTCCAGGGGTAGTGGTGGAGAGTCCACGGGTGACTGGCCCACTGGACCAGTTTCGTGGGTGGCGGCCTCGCCCCTGTGCACACTGTACCAGCAGTGTGGGAGCCAAGGCTGGCTGGGGAAAGGCAGCGGATGGCACTGCAACAGCGCCCCCAGTGGCAACCATCAGATATCCATAATCAGCGCTGGCTAGAAGAACCAGCCTCTCTTCAGAGAAATTGCCACCAATGCGAGGAGTGCCTGGGTCCCCAGTACTCAGTTGCCCAGAAGAACCCAGGAATATGTCAAGACAAAGACACAAAAGGCAGTCTCTGGCCTCCAGTCCAAACAAAGCAAGTCCAGGAGATGCAAACACAGAAGAGATCAGGAGTCCCACAACTGAAGTTTCTGAGGTGATGGCAACTGAAGTAAAGAAACAACTTCAAGAGGTTACAAAAGAAATTAGAACGGAAATACTAACTCAGCTAAAAGAAGAAATGAAAAACATAATAAAAGAACTGCTAGGCAACTCTAAAGGAGACATAGATGAAAAAATGGAGCATAAGAAAACGAGGGAAACCTTGAATGAATACAAAAAAGATTTAGAATACATGAAACAGATTCAAAGAGATAACCAGGAAGTAAAAAAGTCCAATGGAAGTTGGCAAAACCACTTGAAAGAAACTAAAGATAGACTTTTAAACCTTGAAGACAGGTTTGAAGCTTGTTATCATGAAAGGAAAGATCTCTTAAAAATAACAAGGAACCTGAAAGTAACAATACAACGGCTGCAAGACAACCCAAAGAAACGTAACTTAAGAATAAAAGGTATGAGCCGGGCGTGGTGGCGCACGCCTTTAATCCCAGCACTCGAGAGGCTGAGGTAGGCGGAGCGTTGTGAGTTCAAGGCCGGCTTGGGCTACAGCGCGAGCGTAAGGCCGGCCTGAGCTACATAGTGCGACCCTGCCTCAAAAAAAAAAAACCAGGGCTGGGAGTTTGGCTCAGTGCCTTAAGCACCTGCCCTGGCACGCGCGAGGTTGTGAGTTCAATCCCCGGTGCCGCAAAAAAAATAAAATAAAATAAAAGGTATGAGTGAAAAAGCAGGGGTCAGTACAAATGAAATTAAAAGCCTATTTACAGAAATAATTTTAGAAAACTTCCCAAGCATGGGAAAAGGAAGTGACTTTCAGATAAGTGAAGCATATGGAACTCCAGCTAACCATAACCAAAATAAATCTACACCCAGACATATAATAATCAAGATCCCAGAAATTCAACACAACAGAATATTAAAAGCTGTTAGAGAAAAGAAACAGATCACCTACAAAGGAAAACCCAGCAGAATCACAACAGACTTCTCAACACAAACCATTAGGTCAAGAAGAGCTTGGAGTGAAGTATTTCAAGTCCTGAAAGAAAACAACTTCCAACCCAGATTGATGTACCCTGCAAAACTATCTTTCAAAATTAATGGAGAAACAAGATACTTCCATGACAAAGAACAACTGAAGGAATTTATGACCACCGAGCCAACCCTACAAAGAATACTGAAGGACATTTTAGAGAGAGATAAAAAAGACCACAGCTCCAGAAACAGTGGCAGAGGGATATCACCGAGCGGGGCAGACAATTGAGTAGAGAGGAAAAGTGGGCAACCAACTGCAAGAAAGTGGCATGGCAGAGATGAGGCAGTGCATGTTGGCCTTAACCATTAATGTAGATGGCTTCAATCCACCAATGGAAAGAAACACAGGCAGAGTAGATCAGGAGACAGGATCCACCAATATGCTTTATACAAGAAACACATTAAACTCGAAAGGGGGCTCATAGACTGAAAGTAAAAGGAAAGAGAACAATGCTGTATGTGACAGGGAACCAGAAAGAAGTGGGGGTAGCTTGCCCATTAGCTACATAGTGGACAAGAAAGATACGACATTTTTATCCAATGGAAAGCTACTTAAAGAAAAATAACCTCAAGCCTCTTGTAGGTAAATGGATACAACTTAAGATCATGTTCATGGATGAAATGGCCCAGAGCCACATGGATGAGCATCATGTTATCTCCTTAGTCCAAAAAAACTAAAGGAGTTAGTAGGATTCAAAATACACAATACATATTGTAAAAATGAAAGGGGAGGAAGTGTCTAAAAAGGGCAGGCGGTGGCCATTGTTAATCTATCATCAGGATTTGAGTCCTGTATTGTTTTCATTGAGCTGTTTAGTTTGGTCTTATTCTATTTCAGTTTGCCTAATTTTACTATATTTGATGGCATAGACAGCTATTTCAAAGATAACAAAACACATTATGGTAGCCTTTATCCATATCTGATCACCTTGTTTTGAAACCCTGTATTGCTTTCATTGTTTTGTTTTGAGTGATTTTATCCTATTTTGGTTTGTTTGATTGTATTATGACTGCTGATTATGTAAGCAACTGCTTAGAAGATAACATGAGGCACTATAGTAATCAGTGTTGTTTAACTATGTACTGCTTCCATTGTTTTGTTTTTCACTGGTTTTATACTGTACTGTTTTTTTTTTTATTGTGTTGTGCCTGATGGTATGGGCAGTTATTTTGAAGATAACGAGGTATTGTAAGGGGAAAAGAGGAAGGAAGGAAGGGATAAGGAAAAAGACAAATTTGTATATAGGTATACATAAGATAGTTAAAATGACTATACTACTAAATGCATTAGTTATTGAAAAAGAACAGTTAATACTCATATGATTAGATCAATTTTACATGTCTATATCTGTTAATCTAAACAACCCCTTTGAAGGTAACGATATGCAATATTACAACCACTGTCAAATTCCAATCATCTCACTTTGTAAACCTATAATGTTATTGTATTGGATTTGTTGTTGTTGTTTGTCTCTTTTGCTTTTTGTTTTTCTTTTCTGTGTCTATTTGCTCTTAAATAAAAAAAGAAAAAGAAAAAAAAGAAAATAATAAAAATAACTATACTACAGATTTCTCTGAATTCACTGAAGAACAAGATTTGTGCTGGTATTCAGACATTTGCAAACAGATGTCTTGTGTTCTGGGTGAATGACTTGGGGATGACAACGCGCAATGTATGTACCATTGTTGCCCTCTGATTGACATGTTTTGAAATTTTTAGTTTTTGTTCTTTTTTTTCTTTTTCTCCTTGAAATAGAATGAATTTGGAAAATAAATAAATTTTAGGTGAGTTTAATAGATTGTAATGATTTACAGTAAAGTATAAATTCCAATGTGGGTAGGGAGTTTGTCTTGTTCAACATTGTATTCTGGCTCTAGGAACAGTACCTAGAACATAAGAGGACATGCTCAGCAAGTCCAGAGCCTTCACCCTGAGCTGCAGCCCCAGCCAATTTTGGGGGGATTTTTTTTTTGTAAGTTTCAGGGCAGGGTCTCGCTGAATCCCTAAATTACCCAGGCTAGGTTTGAACTTATGATCCTCCTGCTTTAGCTTCTCAGAGTGCTAGAATTACAGGCTTGTGTCAGCTCACCCAGCTGTATGTTTTCAGCTTGCCTTCTCTAGTTATGTTCCCATCAGTGGTATTCTAGAATGCTTGTTTCTCAGGTCCTAATCGAGACCAAATATTTAAAAATTTCACAGACACACTTCAAGCTGTGTCTTAGTTTTATATTTCTACTGTTTCATCCAAAATTGTGAGTGCAGTTTTGTAGTATGAATTTGTGAACTTCTCGTGTTGACGGTATTCCTGCAGGTAGTGGATACTAACTTCTCTCTCTTTGCTGTGTGTGTCAAAGCGCCTCTGTGCTCAGCACCTTCTCTGTGCTCTGACATGCATGCCTCAGCCTACCGAATCGGTAGTCATCTGCTCCTTGCCTGGTCCCAGTCTCTGTGTGAAAAGCCCATTGTGCCTGTGCCTGTGCCTGTGCCTGTGCCTGTTGGGTGAGGCCCTGCATGCCACCCACTGTTGGCTGCTGCTGCTTCCTAGGCTCTCGTGCTCTTTGGCTGCAGAGACGTGTCTGTTTGTGAACGAGGGACACTGGGAGTTGATCTCTGTCTTGTTTTGGACTCCCTTCTAGGTACTTGTTTGCCTTGCAGCTCAAGAGAGACCTGTTGGAGGAGCGCTTGACCTGTGCTATCACCACCGCAGCCCTGCTCACATCCCACCTGCTGCAGGGTTGGTATCTTGGCCAAAAGGCAATGTCACTGGACGGCACCACCAAGGAGCCACACTTAGCTGCCCGTGCACACCAGAGTAGGGAGTGAACCTGATTCAAGAATGGGGCGTTTCTGTTTGCAGCTCACTTTTGGTGAGCTGAAGATTAACTTCTGTAGCCTGGAACTCCTTGCGGCAGGTAATCTCTACCCAAAGGCCAAAGGCCAAAATCATTCTCTCAGGCGGTCTCTCATCTGTGCCTTTGTACATTTTAACAGCAATATAAAGCCTGGCATGGTGGGGCACCCCTGTAACCCCAACACTCTGGAAGCTGAGGAAGGAGGATCACCCTGAGTTCAAGGCCAGCCTGGGCTATATAGTTAGCTCAAGGCCAGCATGAACTATGTAGTGAGACCCTGTCTCAAAAAACCAAACCAAAACAAAACAAAGAAACTCAGCCAGGCTTGGTAGCACACACCTGTCATCCTAGCACTCAGGAGGCTCAGGCAGGCGAATCACCACAAGTTCAAGGCCAGCCTCAGCTGCATAGTATAAGGTCAGCCTGAACTGCATAGTGAGAGCCTGTCTCAGAATAAATACATACATACATACATACATACATACATACATACATAATCCTGAAAGAAAACACATTATTCTGGTTGTCATAGCTGAGAGTGTACAGTGGGCCCACTTTAAAGTGTGGTTATTAAAAAAAAAAATAGTGACACTCTGAGAAGCTGAGGCAAGAAGATTGCAAGCTCATACTCATCCTGTGCAACTTAGCAAGATCCGGTCTCAGAAAATAAAACAATTGGGGACGTAGTTCAGTGTGAAGGCCCTGGTTCAATCCCCAGTACCATGGATGATTGATTGATTGATTGCACATGTAGCTCTAGGCTTGCCATCTACCTTCTCAGAGCCCCTCATCAGAGCCGTCCTCTTTAGGAGTTAAGAATAATTCCTTTTATTTGCCCTCATTTTTGCCTTTGGAAGCATAAAATTCTTGGAAAAATTACATAATCTTGGGGGTTTTAGCAATATATTATGTATTTTTTGGCAGATTTATGATACTTTTTTTGACCGTTAACTCATGCATTTGCACATACATGCGCTTGTTGATCTCAGAACCTGAATGGCAGACTCTCTTTGTCTCATCTCAGCGGAAATAGGTGATTACGATGAAACCCTGGACCGAGAGCACCTGAAGGCCACTGTGTACTTGCCCAGCCAGGAGCAGGCTCTTGAGAAGATCCTGGCCTTCCATCAGAGGCACACGTGAGTTGCTTAGGATGCTGCTGTGAGCAGCGCTGAATCAGGCTTCTGCAGGATTCAGCCTAAGCAGTGCCCTTTGCACCCAGGCTCAGGGCCCATGTGGAGCCACTCCTGAGGCCCTGCTGCTTTGGAAGGGGCAGCAAGGGCGTCAGGGTCCAGGGAGGAGGATGCTGGTGAGCAGGGCACCCTGCCTGGGCAGCAGCTGCTTCTAGCATGAAGGAAGCAGGCAAGAAGTGCTGTGTCTGGTGGTGCGGCAGGAGTCGTCCTCCAGCAGGGAGCGAGCGGTCCGTGCAGTGATGGGATGCAGCACAACTGACTGTCCACCGTGCTGCCAGCTGCCTTCTTGATATACTGTGCTTTGATTTCTCTAAGACTTGACACTGGTGCACTCTGGAGTGTGTGGAATGAAGTGGAGTGGAACAGTTGCCTTGCCTTTGTGAGGGGGCTGTTAAGATGCAAGTCTGCTTTGTGAGATAATGCCTGAGTGATGCTATGCCGGCCCCTCCCGACGGCCCTTCCATGCCCCAGTTGTGTGTGTGTGCATGCGTGCATGCCACTGCTGCAAGTCAGTCCCTGTCATGGCATTGACGGGGCAGTTTGAAGAGCACAGACCAAGGCTGTTGGCCCATGTGTCACCCTGTGAGATGGGCTTGATGCATGTCACCACTCCCAGAACTGGGCACTGGTGCTTCTGGTGTGCATACACAAAGTACAATTGCCAGCAGGATCCCCAGAGTACAAGAAACACAGTTCCTGCACTGTAAGCCGGGCTCACAAGCCAGGCCTGCTCAGCAAGGTGGTGCAGGGGAGGTGGAAGAGTCCTCAGTGGTGAGGCCCTTTTCGGGCCAGGCAGATGGAGGAGCAGGAAGCTCCCAGGCAAAGCTCCAGCAGTGGAGGGAAGGGGAGCTGTCTGGCAGGACGCTGACAGTTGCAGTTGAAGCACTGGTATAAACAGAATGCCAGCTGATGCGGGCGGCTGGGCGGCAGTGCTCCTGCTCAGCTGGGTTGAGCGCCCGCATACACCCGAGTACCGGGAAGCTCAGCTCTCTCTCTGGATGCTCACTTTATGTACCAGAAGCATCAAAAGCTATTGCACGTTCTTTATTTACTTTAGTCATTCTTTGTGTAGGTTTTGTTTTTGAGATAGGATCTCACTGTGTAATACAGGCTGGCCTTGAACTCACTTATGTAGCTCAGGCAGGCCTCAGGCTCACTGGGATCCTCCTGCTCCAGCCACCTGAGTATGTGAATTACAGGCCTGTGCCACCACACCCTGCTGTGTAGGTTTTTAAAAAGACAACGGTGTGCATCTGTTTTAATCTAAATAAGTTTTTTACATTGTCTTTTGAGTCTAACAGTTCTTTAAGGACCCACAGGAAACACCTTTACAATTACTAGATGGGATGTTACAAAGTGTCTTTCTTGACTGTCCCATGTTTTTTGTTTTGTTTTGTTTGCTTGTTTGGTGCTGGGAATTGAACTCAGGGCCACTTGCTTGCCAGGCAGGTGCTGTGCTGCTGAGCTGCAAGTCTGGCCCTAATGCCTGCATTTTGAATCTTGTAAACTGCAGGAAATTTAAAGTTGGCTATTCACACTTGGGGGTACATAACGATTACTGATTTTTTTTA
This sequence comes from Dasyprocta punctata, assembly GCA_004363535.1. Lineage (NCBI taxonomy): Eukaryota > Metazoa > Chordata > Mammalia > Rodentia > Dasyproctidae > Dasyprocta > Dasyprocta punctata. The sequence goes on along the minus strand of RJWM01043618.1, from coordinate 6,481 downwards.
TATTTTTGGAACTGGGACTTGAACTCAGGACCTCACACTTGCCAGGTAGGTACCGTGCTGCTGAGCTGTATCCCTGGCCCCTGATGTTTTGCTTAGATGTACAAAGTTATAGAAATGAGTAGCAGGGCACTCAGGAGGCTGAGGTAGGAGGAACGTTGTGAGTTCAAGGCCCGCTTGGGCTACAACGTGAGCGCAAGGCTGGCCTGAGCTACACAGTGCGACCCTCCCTCAAAAAACCAGGACTGGGAGTTTGGCTCAGTGACTTAAGTGCCTGTCTGACAGGTGCAAGGTTGTGAGTTCAATCCCTGGTGCCGCCAAAAAAAAAAAAAAGAAGAAGAAGAAGAAATGAATAGCAGGCTGGGCATGGTGGTGCATGCCTGTATCCCAGCACTTGGGAAACTGAGGCCAGAGGATCTCTGCAAATTTGAGACCAGCCTGGGCTACAAAGTGAGATCAAGGCCAGCCTGTACTGCATAGTGAAAACCTGTCTCAAAAAGACAAAAAACAACAACAAAAAAAAGCTAAACCACTGGGCCCACATGCCTATAATCCCAGCTACTCAGGAGGCTGAGGCAGGAAGGTCACAAGTTTAAGACCAGCCTACGCAACTTAACAAGATCCTGTCTCAAAGTAAAATTTCAAAAGAGGGTGTACCTCAGTGTTACGGTGCTTGCTTAGCATGCATGAATCCCTGGATTCCGTCCCTAGTATTGCACACACAGCACACATGTGTGCGCACGCACGCACACACACACAGAGGCAGGGAGGAACAAAGATATGTTTGTTAAAGTGCATGTTTTCTTCAGACACCAAATTCATGATTCCTCTCCATAAGTGTTTTTTGTTGTTTTGTGGTACTTTTTATTTTTGCTTTTTTGGTCTTTGGGATTGAACCCAGGGTTCAGTTGAACTGAACTCTACCATGGAGCTATTATAGTCCCAGCCCTTTTTACTTTTGTTAGAGGGTCTTCTGAGTTGTCTAGGCTTTCCTCAAGCTTAACGTTAGCTCCTCCTGCCTCATCTTACCAAGTAGTTTCATTAGTATTGATCTATGCATTAAATGGTAGAAATGCAAGTCTTAAAAATGTGCGCTGGAAGCTTTACTAGTATCCAGGCATCTGTATCCTAATCGCTGAATGGAAATCATGGACCAGAGAAACCTACATAGTTGCATTATTTCTTGAAGATTCCAGAGCTCAGGCATTTGAAGTAAAGTGGAGGGCAAATGTGTTAGGAAAGGACCTCATGTGTGGGGTTCAGGTACTAAACAGGTACCTGACAGGAGCACCTCTCTCTGCCCCAGCCGTGACCACTGAGAGCGTCGCTCCTGGAGGCTGACACCTCCCAGCACAGGCTCACTTCTACTGCACAGGAGCCATGCATTGCATGTTGGGAGACCTTTATGTGGGTAAAACCACCTGTTTCGGCAGTGATTTTCATTCAACTTCATGAATTCATTTTAGTGTATTCTAATGGCTAGAGGTGTATGTTATGAAAATAACTTGTAGTATTTTCGTGATAACAGTCAAGCTGTCTTTCCTTACAGGGGCCAGACACCTGCTGAGTCAGATTTCCAGGTGCTGGAAATTGCTCGAAAGTTGGAAATGTACGGCATCAGGTTTCACACAGCTTCCGACAGGGAGGGGACCAAGATTAACCTGGCTGTTTCTCACATGGGTGTCCTTGTGTTTCAGGTAGGTGGGGAGGGACAGGGTCATGGCAGGGTGCTGATACAGTGCAACTTGGTCAGCTTTCTGCTACGTTCATTGGTAAATTTTTGTTCTGATGCCTAAGAATATATTTAGAAGGTGAAATTCACATGCTTCCTGATCCAATCTCTTACCCAGTAGAGAAATGATTTTCTTGTCCTTCTCTCACATGGTGTGATTATTCTCGCTGTACAGGAGCCCACAGACCCTCACTGCCCACTGATTCCCCCACCAGGGCTGCCCTGGCCCCCAGGGTGCCCATCTCTTCTCAGTGTTAATTCTGGTGTTCAGCTAAAGATCATTCCCATGGAATCTTAAACTTCAACTCTGGGGCCTCTCTCCTTTCTAGGGAATGAAACTGCTGGGCTGTGAGAGCTTTGGGACAGGGACTCTGGGTACCTCTGATAGCCAGGATGCTGGAATTAGAAACAGAAAACCTGGTTTCATCTGTGTGAGAAGCTGTTGCAGCTTAGACAGGAAATGGAGCAGAACTCACTCTACTGCAAGAGGCAAGGTCTCCTTTCCAGTGTGAGTCCAGGGGAGGGATGAAGCAGCTCCCTGAAAATGCAGGCTCACGAAAGCCTGCAGTCAGAGTATAGGGCAAACTGTCCACTTCTCAGCTCTGCATAGTCTGCCGGCCAGTTGGGACCTGCAGGTACTGTCACCAGACCCTTCATATGGTGGCCACTAGCTGGGGAGTGCACCCCACACACACACACACCATAGTTAAAGACCTCATTGCAAATACTCTGAAATCTGCAGAAGTGCTGAGAGAATTAAGACAGCACAGAAAGCCACCCTGTGGCTTGGCCCAGACCTGTTCCTTATCAGTACTTGGTCCCTTTGCCTCAGGACTTGGGCTTTCTTCTGCCTGAACACACACCCCTGCCCTCCTCACACACTGTGCCTTCTCAAGGGCTAGAAAGTGAATGGTATACATCTTCACCTGAGTCTCTTCACCTGTACTTCAGAGAATAGGCCGTTCCCATACACAGCCATGGTGTGATCGTCACTGAGACCACTGATACAGCTCTTTCTCTACTGTGTTAGTTTCCAGTTTTGTTAGCAGGCCCAGTAGTGTCCTTTTATAGCTTTTGTTGCCCAAGACCAACTCTAGCCTGGGGCCTGACGGGAGCATGTAGCCCCATGTCCCTGGTGTCCTCAGTCCTGGGACATTTCTACAGCCTTTCCTTTCTCTTCAGTGGCACTGGCAGTATTGAAGAGCTGCCTGTTTGTTTGTTTGTTTACTGGTACCAGGAATCAAACTCAGGACCTTGCGCTTGCCAGGCAAGCTAAATTCCTGGCTGCCCTTTTTATTTTTCATAGTGTATGCATCTGTGGTGTGTTGGATGTTTCCATGTGATTAGATTTGGAGGCACCAAGAGCCATGCATCCCCAAGAGACGTGGACCTTCACCCCTGAGTTTTCCGATACTGCTGCTGTGCAGTTAGTCGTTTGTCTCCTTGAACTGATAAGCAGTCTAAGGAGAGGCCCTGCTGACCACACAGATGTCTGTCCACCCTCTTCATGCTTCCTCCTGATCTCACATCCACCGATGACTCTGGCTGAACCAGCTCTTACCATGAAGATCACAACCCCTCCACTCACTTTCTGCACACAAAGATGACCAAGGAGTGGCCAGTAGCTGAGGAAAGTCTCTGTTGTGAAGAACAGGTATCATATTTGTTCAGAAGAGACTGAGCCGTGCCAGGATGGAGGAAATGGAAAAACAGAATAACCTACCCTCTCAGGAGATTCGCCTTTCACCCATTAGATTGCGTCAAGACTGGAAATCTGCTTCATTTTTATTATGCACATGAAAAAGAGGAACATTCCTTTATCAGAAGTATAAAAATTTTGTTTTGTAGTGTTTTATTCCAGCCTTGTTTGTAATAGTAAAGTATTGAGAACTAATCATTAGGAGCCCACTTAAGTAAATGGCATGTACCCATATAATGGCATATTGGGCAGCTATGCAAAAAATGAGGAAGCGCCATAGGTCCTGACACATGAAACATTCTTCCAGATACATCATTATAGGCACAGAAGATCCCCACCTGCATGTTCTGTTGTTTGTGGGAGACCATTATACACACACACTGTGTTCCCTGTAGCATGAACTGGGGACATTAAGGTCCCAGGAAAGGTGACTTCAGCTGGCAGGCTTTGGGACAAGGGAGAGAGGAAGACTTCTCACTGCTAACTCAGTTATGTTCTACTACAGTACATTCTCAAAAAACTCACAGAAATAAGAGAAGACACTGATCTCTGAAATAGAGCAGAATGCTGTGATGGGAGCACAGGAAGAACAGGGAACTGCTTGCAGAATAAGAAATAGGATTGCAGATGCAACAGTGTTGGCAGGAGAATGACTGCAAGATAAAGTTGAGGAAATCACTACAAGGCAGAGTAAAAGATAAAAGGAAGAAAGAAGAAGAGTAAAGAAAGTGAAAAGAGCAACCCCAGAGGGCTAGCATCACTTGCTTCACTCTCCCACCCTGCCCAGAACCACCACTGCTCTCTTACACCTTCCCCTCCAGGAGTGGAGTTGCCCTTCAAGGGAGGAATGGTTTTTTTTCTTAATTTTGGTTTGGATTTTTGTTTTTTGTGGTCCTTGTGATTAAACTCATGGCCTTAACACTGAGCTATATCCCCAGCCCTTTTAAAATTTTTATTTTGAGATAGACTCACTAAATTGTGTAGGCTGGGCTCCAATTTGGCAATCCTCTGCCTCAGCCTCCCAGAGTGGTGGGATTATACATGTGTACTACCACACCCAGCTCAAAATGTGTAATGTTAACATTGATTTTTGAAAAGTGTAATAAGGCCTGTTATGGTTGATACATTGTGTCAGCTTGAAAGTTTGGAAGTTTAACTGAGAAACTCAGCAAGGAGCCAGGATCCTTACTCTGTAAATATCTTTATCCTGTGCAAGAGGAGGGCACAGAGATTTTGTGAGTGCTACACCCACTCTGGGTGGGGGTTGGCCTATATATACTGCAAGGGAGGAGAAGAGGCTTGCTCTTCCCCCTTTGGCTCTGGCTGCTGCCTTAAAGTGTTGCCCAGTGCCATACTACCCTGCCTTGCAGCCAGCTGATTATGGACTGAAACCTCCAAAAACAAACCTCCAAAAACTGTAAGCTAAATAAATCTTTCCTTCCTTAATTTTGGGTGTTGGGTATCTTGTCCCAGCAATGAGAGAAAAGTAACTAAGACAAAGCCTTATTAAAGAAATTAAGCAATTTTCTAAAACAGACAAGTATGTTTGGTGTGGACATTTTAATTGAGAGTCATTCCAAGTAAAATGGTAACATGTCAGGCAGGCTGCTTTGCCATTTGTCAAGGATGTAACTTAAGCTATCTCTAGTCTTCAAAAAGGGAGTGATCCTTCAGATTAGGAATGTGCCACCACATCTGTCTCTCGTATTTCAGGGCACCACGAAAATCAACACCTTCAACTGGTCCAAAGTCCGTAAACTAAGCTTCAAGAGGAAAAGGTTTCTTATCAAACTCCATCCCGAGGTCCATGTAAGTATCTAAACTATAACAATTCATTCTGCTAGAGTGTCGATGTTGAAAGGTTTTTGGTTTTGTTTTGTTTTGTTTGGGGGTTTTTGTTTTGTTTTTTGTAGTTTTTAAAAGCTACTTTATAAATCATTTCAGCATCAGGCACACAAGAATGTAAGGACAAGATTTGGGCTTGGCATCCAGAAGGGCCTGAGGGCAGTGTGCGCTGCAGATCTCCCCTGATCCCTGGGGAAGTTTGTCATCCACATACCAAGCAGCTGCACCCCAGAGAAAGTGTGTGTCGGACAGGCTCCCAGGGCTTCTGAGAACCGCTGCTTGTCATAACCATGTTGCTCTCTGACAGACGAAGTTTAGCAGGACTGAGCCCTGCCTTGAGGACAGTGAGAACTTCCATCCAGCATTGAGGCCACCCAAGTCTTATGTCCCCGTGGTTCAGAAATTGTCCTCAGGCTAGCTCTAACTGAAGAAGCCTTGATGAAGAAATAAATACTCTGTTAGAGGTTGTCTGTCAGCAAAGTGATAATCACATGTGAATTACTGAAATGATTAAAAGTGGAAAAAATAGATGTCTCCTATTTGGGAAACTTCAGTACTTAAAACTGTTTAAAGATATTCAAATCATTCCATTTCCTTTATGCAAAGGAAGTTAGGAAATCAAAGGATTGGTTGAGCCGTGGTGGAGCTAAAACTTGAGGCGCTCGCCTGTGGTGGCTTAGACATACTCTGGGTTGCAGATTCAGAGCCGTTGGGCCAATCAGAAGAAAGGCTCCCCTTAAGCCCCTAGAGGCCCTGTGGCTAGCAGGGCATTTGTCAGGTCCCAGCGCCCTGTGTTGTGTATGGATGTGTGCGCTTCGGGTGGAGGCTCTGTGGAATGGCTTATTGTTTATTATTCAAGGACCCCATCTGTAGATGAAAGTAGGACTACCAAACATACGTACAAAATGAAAATAAAAGGCTTCTTTCCTGTGATTAAAAAAATCACAAAAGTGTTTCTTGAAATTATTCTGAGAAAGGAGAGAATTACTACTCAATTTACCAAAGCAACTATTTTTTTTAATTTTATTTGAGCGAAGAAAAACAAAACAAACAAAAACTACAACAACAACAACAAAAAAACGACATATATAGTAAAAACAACAAGCAAAAGAGACAAGCAAACAACTAGAGTAAATACACAATATTGCAGGTTTACAAAACCGGAAGATAGAAGCTTGACAATGGTTGCAATTTGCGCATCGTTATCT
>RJWM01043616.1:0-13692 GCA_004363535.1 Dasyprocta punctata | reverse complement strand
GTGGGCAGGACAAACTGTAATCAGGCACAAGGGCAGCAGGAGGCCCTGCCTCCAAGGCCAAAGCCATAATCCATGATGCGATGGGAGGGGCTGCGGTTAACCTAGCAATGGGGCAGCACGATGTGGGAGGCTAGATTGGGGCATGCTCCAGGAACAAATGCTATCACGGATTGGCCGTTGGGGTCTGGAGGTGCAGCTGGTGAACTGTACAGACATGCTCCTTGTGTGTAAGGAGCTTATGGTTTAGTGGGAAAAACAAAACAGGTGATAAGCTAGGAATTTCCCAAACAAGTATGTGGTTGTAATGGGAATGGATGAATGACATAAAAGATGAGGAAATCAGGGAAAACGAGCCTAGCCTGGGAATAACATTGAAGCTTTATCAAGGTGAGGCACCATACGATCATGTAGCCACTTCCTCTGCAACCCTGATTTGGTTCTGCAAACACCTGAGTCTCAAAACATGTCAGTCGGTGCTTAGTAATGGGCTGTGGCAGGGAGTAATCAGCAGTGTTCACAAGCTGCCTCCGGACCCAACTGCTGTGCTCTGCCTATTCAGCCCAGGTCCTTTGTGAGTCGCTGGAGTAAGAAAGCAAGCAGTGGCGACACAAACGCAAGTGGAAAATCTAAGAGAACAGATTTTCTAGTTGGAAAGGGGATAACAATGGAGACAGAGTTACTAGTGTGAGTGGATTATGTGGAGGAAGTGAACGGGTGCTGAGTTTCTTTAAAGCTGATGATTAGCTCATTCAGCCCTTCCTGTGTAGACCACCGCAGGACTTTGCAGGTATTTGTGTTAAAAAAAAAAAAAAAAGCAGAATATATTCTACCACCCCAAATTTCAAGTTTGACCATGTGACTTATTTTGGCCAAAAAAATGAGATGAATAGAAGTGGCAGAGAATGAGTCCTGAGATTTAAGCCGTAAAGCTGTCTATCTTTGTTGTTACCACTCGCAATTGTCTCTCACAGAAAGGGAATGAGAAACACATGATGTTCAGCTAGCCCAACTCTGCGGAGGCTTGTTACACAGTGAATAACTGCCAGGTACAGTGCTTTTACTGTGTCCTGTAATACAATTTCTGCACTGGTCCTTCTTAATAAGACTCAAATAGAAACTTGAATTCTTTCTAGATAAGGAATTACTGGTTTTTTGGATTATGTTACCCTGTTGAGACTGGGCAGAATGTAGCCCTCATACAATTCAATTAAGAAATGTCTTATGAGATTGGGCACCTATCATCACAATCTTACTAATATCCACGTAAATTCATCTCCGGAGTTTTCAGGAATACTGACAGTAACTATAGCTTTGTCTTGTAATAATTTGCTTTATTCACATAAGGGACCCCTCTATTAATCCATACAATCAACTTTATTTTGATGACAATTTTAAAGGAAATAATGAACTATTTCTCACTTAGGTATGTGTCAATGTATGTTCTAAGTCACATTCTCAAATTACTTTTAATACAAAAGGATTGGGTTCCATTCCTCTCATTTGGCATTTTTCAAAGACAAGTCCTGTTGATGAACTGTAACAAAATCATAAAAACCACCTAGGAACCTGCTAAAAAAATGCAAATATTGTTTCCTCTGTTTCCCTTTTCTTGACAAACATTGCAGGCTTGACATCATTAGCAGGGCCAGAGCGAGGGAGCCACCCACAACAGAGCTGGGGGCAGAAGGGTGATGAGACCAAGTGGCACGGTAGCTCAGACGGAGGTCAGAACCCAGGTGGGGCGGGGCGGGCCTGCGTACAGGAGTGCTGGCGGCACACAAGCCCAAAGCTGGGCAGGGGGAGGCAGTGACCGAGAGAAGAGGCAGACCCTTGGTGGTGTCAGTTTCTGAGCAGGACAAGCAGGATGCAAATGCGTGGGCGGGGGGCCTTCAGCCTGAGACAGTGGAGGAGTCTGCAGGAGAAGCAGCATGGCCTGTGGCTTCACAGCCTAAGCGGAGCGAGGAGGCCCAGGGTGTGAGGTCAGAGTCCAAGCAGGGTGATGAAGGCATCCTCCCAGAAGGGCGTCCTGATACAGATGTGGGAACCCAAATCGGGCAAGGAGGCTCTCTGTGTTAGGAACAGAGTGGCGGCATCAATTGGGATAACTGAAATTCAATATAGTAGATCTCAAGCCCATGTGAACAAATGAATGAATGAGACGTTTTGTGAGAGGGGCATGTGAATTGTTTCGGTTTTGCTTCACACAAGATACTTATATATTATTAAGAGGAAAGCAGGACTGGGGATGTAGTTCAGTGGGAGAAGTCTTGCTTAGCATGCATGAAGCCCTGGGTTCAATTCCCAGCACTGCCACCAAAAAAAAAAAAAAATTGCTTTTAGTGGACAAGCTTGGCACCTCCTCAGTGAAGCAGTAGCTCAAGAGAGCATCATAAGCAACAGGACAAATCGGAATCACTCACCACTTGGTAGATGCACTGAGAAGAACTAGCATCGGTTCTGTGACATTTCTCCCAAACCTGCCTATTTTTAATCTAATCAAGAGGGAACATCAGAAAAAGCTAAATTGTGGGACATTCCACAGAATAACTGACCTGTAATCTGCCAAAGTGTCAAAAGTAAGGAAATCCAGGAAAGACCATGGGGGTGATCCATACTGAAGGAAATTGAAGACCCAAAGTGATGGAAAGCAGTGCGTGATTCTCAACTGGACCTTCTGAATCCGAGGTGCTAGAAAGAGGCCCAACAAGTGCAGACCCTTCAATTCCTCACAGGGTAGGTTTGAGAGACAGAGAGAGAGAGAGAAGAGAGAGAGAGAGAGCGAGCGAGCGAGCGAGCACGATTACTCCAAAATACTTTACTGCCACCTGCTGGGAAATTGCCATAATGAATAAATAAATTTACAATTGACTCCAATTATAAAAATTATCCTGCATATGACTCGAGTAACTGTGTGTGCCAGCCCTGCTGTTACGCACACTGAAATAAGCACCTCTTCTCTTAGGAAAAATAATCAGGGAGGCACCCAAGATAGAATAACGGCAACCACATTTCCCACTTCAAACAACCAAGATGAAACAAAATATAGACACAATGGTTTCTTTTATTCTTTTTTGTTCTCTTTTGTCCAAAAGCTACAGTACTAAAGGTGTCTTCGACTGATATATGTGCACAAAAGTTACCAACATTCAAAGTTAAAGGCAAAGTTTTATTATTTCTTTGTGCTTTTCTCTATTTTTCAAATTTTCTGCAATGAATTTCTATTGCTTTCCTTGTTGAAATTTACAGGCTTTCCTCCCCTGGTGCTAGACAACAAGGATGGAATCTTTAAGATTCAAGGACTGACACTGTACACACAGATATGCTTCGCAGATAACTCAATCTTCAGGGTTCAGGGGGTGATCAGAATCTTGTGGTTTTGAGGCAACCAAACCAGTAGGACAGAGGATGTTGGCTCCTACTTGACGTTGAAGCCTTCTACAATGAAAAAGGCCTGAGGGGTACATCCAGCCTCTGCCTCCTGGGGTAACAATGACTGCTTGTCAGCCCAAGGTCTGACTAATTTTAACTTTTATATCTGTGAGCAAGGCCAATTTGCATGAAGTGGTGACCTAGCATCTTGATCCATGCTTGAAAATCAATGAGCTACTTCTATGAGACTCAAACCCTGATACCAAACCATACAAAGATATTACAAGAAAAGACAAGTAAGTCCCAATATCTTCAATGAACATAGAAGAAAATTTTTAAACAAAATATTAGCAAGTCTAATCCCAAAATACATAAAAATATTTTATATCATGAACATTCGGGATTTTCCCCAGGAATGCAGGGTGACTTAACCCTGGAAAGAAATAAATGTAACTCTACATATTAACAAAATAAAAAACAACATGGTCTTCTCATTAGACACACAAGAAACCATTTGCAAAAATTTAATGCATTACGAATGCAAACTCGTAGCAACCTAAACCTAGAAGGCAATTTTCTCAAACTGACAAACAGACATCTGTAAAACCTATTGGTAACGTCAGATTTAATTATAAAAGACTAAACTTTTCCCTTCTGTAGTCAAGAATAAGACAAGGATGTCTGCTCTGACCGCTGTATCAAACTTTGCACTGGAGGTTCTGGCATACACAGTCACACAAGAAATAAAAGGCATCTAGAATGGAAACAAACTAAAACTGTATTCATATACAGCCAACTTGATAATCTATTTAGAAAATCTGATAGAATCCACAAAAAGTAGAAATAATACCCAATTTTAACTCTTTGTAGAATATAAGATTAAAAAATAAAAAGAACAAGCTAGTCATGGTAGTGCACGCCTGTAATCCCTACACAGGAGGCTGAGGCAGGAGGATAACAAGTTTGAGTCTCACTTGGGAAATTTAGTGAGACACTGTCTCAAAATAAAAAATAAAATTAAAAGTTAAGGATGTTACCTAGTGATAGAATGCCCTTGAGTTTGACCCCCAGTACAAAAAAGAAAAAAGGAAAAAGAAAAAAGAAAAATAGAAAGTCTAAAAATATCATTTTAAAATAACATCAGTCATGTCTTAATGTCATTAAAATGTTAATTATCTCCAAATTAGTCCACAATAGATTGAGTGCAATCCCAATCACAATCCTACCAGACATTTTATAGAAATCAACAAGCTGATTGTAAGATTAATATGGAAATGAAAAGGACCTCGCCTAGACAAAACAATTTTGAAAAAGAAGAATGAAGTTAGAAGGTTGATAAAACCTTACTTCAAGATTTATCACAAAACAACAGTAATCAAAATACTGTGGTACAGACATCAAGACAAAGGACATCAAGAAACAACATAGCATGAAACATATCCACACATACCCGGGGCTTGATTTATTCTGTTGTTTACAAAGGTATAAACGCAATTAAGTAGAGAAAGGTCAGTCTTTTCAACAAATGCTAGGACAATCTGACATGGTGAGGGAAAAAAAATCTAAAACTAAAAAAAACTAAAAGGCCTAATTTTTGTATAGTGCTCATGTAGCGTCATGACGGCAAACTGACTTTCTTACTAGGTTCCCTGCTCTCGTGAGGGCCATAGCAACCCCAGCCAGGCAAGGGATAAACTCCTGGCGACAAGAATCTGTGTTCCTGTCATTCCTGAGGCCCCCTAGGTGTCTACTGAAGATTAAACTGTAAACGGCTGTTGGTGAAAGCACTTTCCTGCATTCCACAAGGCCGACTGAACACCTATTTTGCAGCAGGTTCCACATGCTGGGTACAACAATGAATAAAAGAGCCTCAACCCAGGAAGAATTTACAGAGAAATAATGGTAGTACAGGTGTTGTGAAACTGCAAAGAGCATGCAAATGTTAGCTTAATGGAATCTGTTTCACATCAAACATTTTAAAATTTCTTCTGTTTTTGCATTCTCATTATAGAAAATGCAAACGATTCAGGAAAGAATAAAGAAGAAAATAAAAGAAAGCTCCCTAATATCCTACTATCAAGAAATAAGTATCACTAACATTTGGTGAACATCTTTCCTATGCATTCATGTGTTAAGCACACAGGAATTATACTCTAAATGCTAATTTCTACCCTTCTTTTCTAAGTAGCAGAATGCAGCAGATCTCCTGAGATGGTCAGACATTTTTAACACGATGCTGGCAATTATTGTTAGCATTATATGACTTGGCCTGCCAGCAAAGTCTGTAGCCATTTCTAATTCAAGCCACTGTCTTCGCTCACTCTCACCTCTTGTAATTTTTTGTCCCAGGGAGGAAGGAACCTTGACCTTAGAACTGAAAGGTCTGGGTTCTATCTCTGATCCTATTCTGACTCTGGCCATGACTTAAGGCTAAGTTCCCGTTTCTCTCCTCTGTAAAACAAGGGTGGTATTATTTTCCCCATCTGCCTTCTTTCATTCAGGAGAGATGCCTCAGGGTCCTCACACTTGCTGTTCCTTCTGCCAGAAGTTGTGCTGGGAAAAAGGCAGATGGTGAACCATTCACTCCCTGACCACCGGGTGTCTACAGACCAGTGGGGGATACAGATAAGAAAAAAGAAAATTGACTCAGCATCCAGAGTGGCTTGTTAAATCTGTAAATCAAATCGTGTCACTACTCTATTAAAAAACATTACCAGTGGCTATGAGCTTCCTTGGAGTAAAGGCCAAGGTCCTCACTGTGGCCTACGAGAACCTATGTGATCTGGTCACTCACTGCCCATCTCTCATCTCCAGCCCCACTCTTCCCCCTCACTCTACCCCCGTAACGCTGATCACTTGGGTGCTCCCCAAAAACACTAGGCGTTCTTTCCCCTTGGAGCTGTGCACTGATAGCTCCATCTGCCCAGGACATCAACATAGCTTTCTTCCTGATCTCTCTGGAGTCTTTGCTTGATTGAGACTTTCTAAGGCCTGTCCTGTCCATCCGATTTAAAATTCAAACTCCATCGTATGTTCTTGCATTGTAGTACATATTTCATGCCATATTCTGCTTACTGTCTTTCTCCCTGACTAGAATGCAAGCTCAACAAGGACAGACATTTTTTGTCTGCTGTTTGTTGATATTTCTGCTACACTTAGGATGACGTCTGGCCTAACAGATGCCAAGTAAGTATAAATTATTCAATGAAAACTTTTTCTAATGATAAAATATAAAAACATTTTTAAAAATCCCAAATCCTTCAACATAGTGGTATCTCCATGATCAATTGCTAAGTACATAGGAATCATAATAAATTATCAAAATATGCTTTAAAAAAAACTATACTTTTTTTAATAGTAAAAGATGATGAGGTCTCCATGCCAATAAATAAAAACCCTTATCATCTTTTTAAACTAGCCTAAAGGCCCATAAGTAAAATTCACTGCTTGTTTTTTGTAAATGGAATTTTATTAAAACATAGCCGTAAACATCCCTATACATATTATATTGTCTGTGGCTGTTTTTGTATAATGACAGTTTATTATTTGTGACAGAAGCCATATGCCCCACAAAGCTACACTGTTTACTGTCTTTTCTCAGAAATATTTGTCGATCTTGTGCTAGGTCAGCTAAAAGCCTGGAAAATGTAAGACTATGTTCACCCATGACTCAGCCCCCCTTAACCCCGAGATGTTCTTAAAAGTGCTGATATTAACTGACTGCCCGAATGTGCTGTCCCGTTTCTTCTCAAAGACAGCATATCGTAACATATCAGCTTCCCCGCAAAATGACCTCACCTAAGAAGCTGACACAAATTCCAGTAAAGGGTAAAGATAAGACTTTTCCATGTACGATTATCACTGACAGACAAACTGTTCTAACCAGCTTGTGCTTTTTGCTTTAAAATCTGCTTGCTGTAAAAGCTCGATGCTGCTCTGATCCTGCCCTGTGTGGAGGAACTCAGACAGTCCCAGCTGGCTGGTTATTATTATTATTAAAGACTACCAAACTTCTGATTTGGCCTTGGCCTCGTTGGTCTGGTTCTGTGTCAGACCATTACAATCTCTACAGCTGAGTACTAGACAGTATGAAAATATGCTCTCTGAATTATCCCCTCATTGATATGCATTTACCTTGTTGCCATTTTTTTTTGATAATCAGGTCATATACGTGTATCTTTAGACGTATGAACAGTGTATCACTGTTGGAGATCTCCTTGAGGCTGAGCAGGAGAGGCTGTGATTAATTTATGATTGGCAAATGTTAATATGAGAAAGTCTAAGCCCTATGTGGCTGAGAGAAATGGCTCCCTGTGATGTCTTGGGTACCACTGGCCAGGGCCAAGGCCAGTACCTCAAAGCCAGATAAGCACTGCAGCTAAGGACTGAGTCTCACCTAAATTTCTTTCCTGGATCAATGACCTTAGTAACTGCTAAGCAGGTTACGGATTAACTTTAAGCTGTCCTGAAAGTTATGCTAGAACAGAACGCTTTGCTCCTCAATTTACAAGCCCTGCCTGTGTCAGCAGGTCAGCCTTTTGTTTTCCCTTTTTCCCACCGGAAGCTCATTGCTTATGTTAAAATTTCAATGAAGCAGGCAGCACCAAGCCTCTTGGTTTCTTTCATCAGAGTTTGTACATTCCGGTTTCCCCGTTTTGCAGGATTATTTCTGTCTCTCATTCCTGTGCTATAACCCTTGGCAGGTGTTCAGGGGCTCAGGATGGGGTCCCTTATATATCCTCTTAGGATAACTTCCTACAAGGGATTGGATGGATCACGCATGAAAGTTCTCGATACACATAGTAAAAAAATTGCACACAGCATGGAAATATTTTCTATGCTTTTGAATGTTTTATGTGGTTTTTGTTGTTGGCTCAAGTAAAACTAGTTTATTTTGAAAATTTTCAATTTAGCTGGCATGGTACATGCCTGTTAACTCAGGACTTACGAGGATGAGGCAGGATCATGAGTTTGAAGACAACCTGGGCTACATAGTTAGACCCGTTACAAGGACCAAAACAACCCTCTCTACAAACACCCCCTCCCCGCAAACCCTGTAAGTTCAGCTTGCTTGCCAGAGGTCAAGTGAGCTAAGAACTAGGCACAGCTCCATATAGAAAATGCCACAGACCTAATGGGGGTTGGAGAAGAGGGGAGGCTACAAACTAAGGAGAGAATAGCTTGACACTAAAGCAAGATAAACTTAATTCCTTTTGGACTGTGGCTATTTCTCTGGATATTTTACTCCATTTAGTTATTGAGCCAGCAGTATACCACACTTGTAGTTTTCTTTTCTTTCTGTGCACCTGTATCTCTCATTAAATTGTCCCAAATCTGTTTATCTGAAAGATGAATACAAGCATTTGGTGTCAATTTCTAACTCAAACACTAGGTAGTGTGTGGGGCAGGGGGCTGTTAACAAGTAAAGATGAAGAGAAAGTGGCTTCTATTTTAAGTCATCTCTCCATTCTCACTGGCTCAGCCAGGTAATTATTAGGAGAGAATAATGTCAAAAATGTCTAATAAATATACAAGGGCTGTTCACTGTAAACAGCTGGTCTGCCAGTATTGATGAAGATCAATTGTCAGCTCTGCCTTTCTTCTGCAATAAATATTTCATCCAGGATTGAGCCAAACAGTGTATCTATTTTATTTGAGGGAAAGGCAAAAGATGTGATTACCACCTTAATGTATTTTTGCTAGATTTACTCTGTAAAAAAAAGAACAAATTAAGAATTATGAAGGCTCTAACTTTCTGAACTGCTTGAAATGTTACTATTACTTTAAGTTTCCAAAGAGCTTTCATGACCTGAATATCCTTGTCATGTAAGCATTTATTCTATTGTTAAAGACCTATTGAACTGGTATCTGGGAGTTTTATTTGTAGAATAAAGCACATTCCTGGAATGCAGCCTCAATGGAGGCTCACCTAAGACACAAAGTCTTGCTTGTGAAAATGAACTAGAGACTCAACTAGAAAACTTTCTGTTTTAGACCAGTTAAAAATGTGAAATATAGCTGCCATAGAACTTAATTGTACAGTGGCAATTTCAACTTCTGTACCAGGAGAGTTATTTTCCATTCTTGGGATTGGCCTACAGCTATAGCTATATTGGACAGATGTTTTAACTCTAAATGCATTGCAGAACTACCTATCATTTCTTTGCTATGCAGATTGAGTATTTCAAGTGAACATTCAAAAACGCATGTTTATAGATTGAACTTCTTATGCTTATTGTTCTCTACCACCAAATGTACTGCCTACAGATGGAAAACTCAGTCTTTGATGGGTGGTGAGGAATTGCTCAAAATTAACAGTTATACACAGAGACATATTACACATGATGTTGTTATGGACTAGATTATAGTTGTCAAAATATGTACAGGAACAATCTTCATCTAAAAGAAGTGTTTCAGGGATTCCAAATTATACCCAACAGCTGGTCCTATTTCCAAGACTTGGTCAATAGAAAATACTGCCGCTTTCACACCCCTTAGAGTTCCCCACCCTCTCTATTGCCATCTTTGTGAAAGCAGAGTAGTATACTATTTTGTCACTGCTGCCCCTTATCACCCTCAAGCAATAGCCAGGAGAGCAAGACGATTAAGCAATGGAGCAGCTCACTTTTATAAATTTACAGAAAACCAAGAGGATTCTGAAGCGGATAGAAGGGCTTTACAGCTACAGAGCACCGATGTGGAGTACTTATTTTTGAAAGTAATAGCTTTCTTGTCATAAGGATGACATCAATTTTTAAGTGTTAAATAGCTACAAAGGAAATATTTTTATCAAAGATCAACTTATTTTTAGTTTTGATTTTACTTCCAACTTTTCTATGAAAAAGTGCTGCACGGAATTTTTAAACTAAAGACTTCGTTTTGAGAATTTTGTCGTAATTCTCAATGGCAAATATGCTCAAAGCAATTTAAAAACATTTTTAAAAGACATTTGCAGTCTAGTTTTGGTGTCTCAAATTATACACTAAACATCAAAGTATTATGCGTATGTGGACATACAAATACAGTATATATATATGTATATGTAAGAATTACTTTTAGTAAATTACTGTACAATAAACAGCAAAATTTAATATGGCAATTCAAAAGCCACTCTTGTGTCTAGAACCTTGGCATCACAGTCCAATTTCTAGTAATAAATGAATCAATTAATAAGAGCTTACCAACTGATGAAATGGAAAATCCAAGAATGTCTGAAAGGGAGAATTTCTTCTCCCATAGTCTCAGTTTGAAAGACTACTAGAACTACAACTGCAAGAGCTGGTGAATACTGGTATTCTGAATGAAACTTTATATGAAGTAAGTCCAAAATGAAAACTAAGCTCTACTAGACAACCACAATACCCTAAAACAAAAGTCAAGAGAGATTATGCCCAAAATATGAAAAAGATAAAATATTTCATAGGGTCCAAAATCAGAAGGTTCTTGGTCACAGGAATCGAATCAGATGTATTCACCAGTGTTCCTACTAGGTACTATGTTCATGCACTGTAGTGGAACCCACTGTTAACCATTTCCAACTCAATATAGGAGAGACTGTTCCACAAAAACATATGTGCATATATACACATGTATTCATGTATATGCATATATATACACAGACATTTCCTGCAACAGAAAACAAAATATACTAAACTTTGCTTTTCATATAAGCTAAGTCTGCTCTTTTAACAAACTGAACAGTATTTATACTTTCAAATTTCAAGGATCTAAATCTTGTACACTGATCACCTTATTTCCCACTGTTTCTTTATAAAATGACATCCACAAGCAGGTCAAAAATACTTTTGAAAAAAGTTTATTTATGCAAAGACAGTATTAGCAGTAACAGGAATATATTTTAAGTTAATCTTCCATTTTGAAAGGTCTCTTTCTACTTTATTTTTAAAATCTCACTCCAACAAAATAGACTAAAGTTTGTTTCCTTACTTTTCATTAAGGTCATACTGGAACAAAAAGAACTGGCTCCTTAGAATTTAGGTATCATTTATAATAAGCCAAAAATTTAGTTGCAGAATATATGTAAGACTATTATAACCCCATCCCCCACCAAACAGGGCAGAGAATTTTTTAAAAGACAAATTTTAGGACACTTTCAGGGTATATAAAAGCCTTCTTGGGGAACCCTTAGATTAAAAGATCCTGCCTTTCAGATTCAAAATGAAAACTGTTAAGAATTATAGACCATAATATGGGCACTTGTAGCACAACCCATGGTAGTTTACATCAGGTTAGGGATAAGTGGAATCTCCATGCTTTAGGAAGGAAGTCAATCTAGAAGAAAGACCAGGAAGGCATTTCAGACCCATATACATGGCAAGTCAAATGATGTGAATACAACTTTTTCCCTTAGAAAGGAATTATCACACTGCTACTTTATAAGGTTTACGCCCTCAAACTGCTCATGCCACGAGTTCTAGGAGCAAACCTCCTAGAAAGACAAAGTACAGATTGAAAAAGCAAGCCTGTGGATACGACAGTAGCTCTGATACTCTAGTTGTCTGTCATAATGCACAATGTCCAATAAAGAGAACTACTAATCTAGAAAGAGAATGTTAACTTTGACTCTAGTACATTCTTGGATATATTTATAAAACTTTCTCAGTGGTTTAGAATTGCCAAAATTACCTACACTTTAACTCTTTGGGACATGTTACTTTACAAAAGGAAATATAATAGCCTAACAAAATAAAAATTTACTTATAATAAATAACATTTTAATGTTTTTATAAAAACAATTCCTTTCAGATACTCTGATTAACCTTTAAGTGACATAAAAAATTTCAGCATTCTTTCATACCAGTATTTTGCACAATTTAAGATACAGCTATTGAATTTAGCATTTCAAGGAAAAAAATTTAAAAGAAAAAAAGAATGTTACCTAAGAAGTTTATGTACCTACTAATTTGTCTTGCATTTAAAAAAAAAATTAAGCCCAGAATTTTGAGTTATCCTAATTACCATCCCAATCAAATAAAATTCCTATGTGTATATATGTGTGGATTCCAGGTAAAGGATAAAATATTTTCAATAAATGTAAGATCCACTGATTGGACTGTTTGTTTAGAATCTATTTTACTGGGTTTAAACAAGAAATACTTCAATAAAGCTAACCATATATTGAGTTTCACTGATTAAAAAAATGCAGTTTTAAACATTCTGCTTTCGAGGTAAATTTTTAGACAGATCATAAATGCAAAGCACAATACTGTGAATACTGCACTGTTTACAAGTACTTGTTGGAGAAGTGAAATACTTGTATTCAAACTATCAAAATTCTGACCTTTCAAAACAGATTTTTTAAAACAATTTTTGAAAATAAGCAGTAGCATTTAAACTTCTAAGATGCCAATTTCAATTTTAAAAATATTTAGTTAAATATTCTTTTCAACTATTTTTTAATTTGAAAATTATTTTTTACATTCAATTATTTTTTACTTTCAACTATGTATTAAACAGAGAACAAGTTTCTAAATAAACATTAATAAGAACAGTTTCAATGTTAAATAAAACTAAATAACTTGTCTGAATGTGATTTGTCAAAATTTAGAATTAAATTTCTATAGTAGTGAACAACTTTCGGTGACTTCTTAATATTCAAAATCAGCAAATTCCTAAGACTTGAAAGTTAGCACAGATGATCAGATTTAAGCACAGTGCGACTTCTTCTAAAGTGATGCACTCTTTTATCCTAGAAAAGACAGAAAGTCTATTTCATTGAAAATTTCCCATTATCACTATTGACCTAAAATAATCACAAAACACTTAACACATTTTAGGCTTAAATATTATAAATAATAAGGGAAAAAGGGGGAAGGATTACTGAACTTTGCAATAACAAATACATCAAGACTGGCTAGTAAACTCAGAAATGGAAAACTTAGATTCAGTACAATTCTAGGTACTTCTTATTAATTTGGCAATAGTTCCCCTATTGACAAATGGTAGAAAATTTATGTAACTCTTAAGAGTACTGTTTTTAGTAACTGAATTGCATCTGATAGAAATTGTAGCTTGCAAACAGCACTTCACTTCAATCTGAAATCCAATGGTTGCAGGCTAAGAGATCTAAGTTTTGGATAACAATCTATGAAAATACTCATGAAACATTTAAAAATTAATTGTTCTCTTGGGAGAACTGGTTACAGGAACTGCCATGGATATCAAAATCTAAGGATGCTCAAGTCTCTTATATAAAATTTTGTGATACCTGCATATCAACTATGCAAGTCTTTGTATTTTTTCGTGGTCCTGGAGAGAATTCAGGGTAACATGCATACTAGGCTTGCACTCTACCACTGATGT
>RJWM01043615.1:0-13712 GCA_004363535.1 Dasyprocta punctata | reverse complement strand
CTCTTTTGGAATGGGTCATTTGTATCAGTCAATAGAGTCAATTTATCATTAGTATGAAATATTCCACTAATCTTAGACTATTTATTAATAATAATTATTATTGTTACTGAACCATACACAAATTTTTCAGCAGTTGTCAAACACCCAGAAAGAATCTCACACTTCCACATTTTTTTTTAAAGTAGTTTTATGTCTAATTGCTTCTGAGCTAAAGAATTAGCATAGCAGCTGTGGCCGTAGGTCAGTGGTAAGGTACTAGCCTACTATACACAAAATCCTATGTTTGGTTTCTAGCATTATGAGAAAAAATTGGTTTACAGTTGCAGATTTTGTTATTTTATTTTGCTTTCAGAGAAATATAGATCCAGTACAAAATAAAATTGGGCTTCATTTCTTCATAGTTTTGTTCACTTTCATCGGGTACAAACATTTCAGATGATTGAGTTTCATATAATCTTTGAAGCTCTAATGGAAATGACAAAGTTTTATTATACAAACATTAAAGCATCCGAGGTGTGATTGGAATATATACTGAACATTTAAACTTCAAAAATTCATTACAGTAAAAGATACATTGCTAATAACTCCTTCTCAAAATACTTATTAGATTTAAAACACTTATTGTTCTTATCACTTTCTGAAGCAGTTTTGGAAGTTCTTTAAAAGCATTTCTTTTCTAAGTGTGATCAAAAATACAATGAAGGCAGCTGCCAGATGCCTTCCAACAGAAAAACAGGCCTTTAAACACAGTGTGGAGTGTTCTTATTCAACAAAATGGTAGCGTGTGAATTTTGCCTCTTCTCCAAAGTCAAAATGAGCACGGAAGATAAATGTTTTGAGACAGTTCAAGGTACTAAGGTACCCATGACAGCACACTAAAGACACTAAAAAAATAGTACTTTCAGAATTGCTTCAGAAAGCAGCAAAAAAGATGGAATAAGTGTTTTCCAAGTGAGTGGGAGAATTTGAAAAGGAATTTATGCCAATGTGTCTTTTACTGAATTTTAAAATTAGATTTTAGGATTCACCAGGTTTCATCGACACCTTATTTTGATTCTATTAGTAAAATACTGAATTATCCTGAAAATGGCAAATAATTAGTCAGTACAAATATATAATGATTTCCAAACTTCTTAAACATTTCTCCTCTATCAATATAATCACACATGAAAACAAATTGTCTATAAAATGAAATACATTCCCAAATAAAAATTACTATAACTAGAGCTTTATTTCTCTTCTATGATATAACCATGGTAGAAGCCAGACACAATTAAGCTGCTATATGTACATATGAGCATACATGCGCCCACAAATTCTTTTTAAGAAGCAATAATTGAGACCTTATCCTGTGAATATTGTAGTTTAAAACTATGTTATGTTAAGCTAAAATATAAATATATGAATCAGTGCTCTTTCTATTGAGGTAAAGAAATTTGTACTCAAACTAGCTTAATTACACACAAAAAAATAGATTTTCAAACACCTATAATGCTAGTACAGCTCTAATTAGTACAGGAGACCGTGGTGTAATACCATTTCATTCAGTCGTATTTAGTTGTGTTTTCCACTCACAGTCTGGATCTTGAAGTAGACTATTTTCATGGTGGTTTTAGCATGAATCCCGGTTTTAGCATCTTAAGGATTGCATCATACCATCACATTGGTACCTATGGTATGAATTTTCCAAATAAACTGAAAAACTGACTCACATTGGCAGTGGTCCTGTTTTGAGACCAATCTCTGAGTTTCACTAAACATCTCTGAGATATTTGCAAATTTCCTATGTTACAGCATTAAGACTGTATATATTTAAAATAGGGATTTTATTTTACTAAAGGGAAATGCCTAAAGACTTTATATATTCCAAAGTATGAATATGAAGTGAATTAGAGGCAAGTTTACAAGCAGGAAAGCATACACTTTCTATCACGTAATTCAATCTTTAAAAATCTCAATAAGTGAAAGTAACCACATCCTCAATACAGACTGTTACCCACTGCTGTATGCTGGCTAGAGTCAAGAATCTCTAACTAAATTTCTTATATTTGCATCACAGTCTGAGGAGGAACTTCCCCAGAGTTAGAAAATCATGACCAAGCAAGCTGTCCATCATCCAACCACATTATTCTTCAGGATAAATGCAGTAATAAAGGGCATTTTAAAAAATAAGAAACTGCCCCTAACAGTCATTTTGTCTATAAGCATCAGTCATAACCTTTGCAAATCTTTGAGCTATGCAGACAGAGTGATTCCTTAAGTAACCAACAAAGTTTTGCTTATTTTTTTTTCTTAGAGCACATTCCTCATATTTTTTTTATTCCGTGGTTTGACCAAATAGACACTAGTCAGTATTTTTCTGCAGCAAAGTAGTGCTAACGATGCAAATTTCATTTTAGTATGGGTTCAGAGGCTTGAAAATTTTCATTTATAACTAGAAAATTTTAAAAATCTGTTTTCTATGTTTAAGGATTCTTTAGCAGTAGAACTTGCCTAAAAGTATCTGTGAGGATTTCTTCTTACTAGCAGTTGTGCAAGTCCACGTGGTACTGACCAACACAAGAGAGACCATACCCTGTGAAAGAGAGTGGGAGAGTGCTCCTATTTAGCTAAATGTTCGTCACCCCGTCCTTCACCATGCTTTCTATTCAGTGGCTTTTATCTTGCAATATGATGTAGGATCAAATCAAAGCAGTAATTTGAGAGGTACTGCCAGATACAGCCTCTTATTCTAACATACGGTCTAATGGCAGTGCTTTAATGAATATATCATGAATTTAATCTCAATTCATTTTATTCCTACTTCTGCATCCTTTCAAATTGTCAACATTGACTTCTGGCATTCCGGTACTGGTCTTATGAAGAAATAGGCTTTTACAGTAGTGATATTTTTCTCTAGTGCAACTTTCTAGGTGCTTCCTTTTTACAGCTTGCTTTATTTTAGGGCATTGTTACAAACTGAAATAAATAACAAACACATCTATATATGTTGAAATATTTCTACCAAATTTTTAATGATCTTACTACCATATTCATTTATTTAACTTATTTTTTGGGACATGTCTTGCTACGTAGTCCAGGCTGGCCTCAGACCCACTGTGTACCCCAGGGTGGCCTTGAACTTTTAATGATTCTCCTGTGTCACCCTCCCAAGTGCTAGGATTACAGTTGTGTGCCACAACACCCAGCCTACCAAATACCTGATCTAATTTCAAGGTGAAACAAACGAAAATTATTTTGCCATTCTTCTGCTGCATAAGAAGAATGCAAAAATCTGGAAAAGGGTAGGAATGCAAACCTTGCACCATGTTCAAACTTTACTGAGTCAGTTCTATATTGTGTCCTATTGTTGGCAACAAAACTTTTAAGAAAACTGTATCTCGATTAAGAATATATTAATTACTAAACTATGATTCAAACAGATCTAACCAACATGGTAATGATGCAATTCTCTTGGAATGAAAATCCAAGGCAAAGACTGATTTAGGTAACAGAAATTAAAAGCTCACTAGTGTTTTTTCTTTCTTTGTCTTGTGGCAGTTTTTTATTAGAATTGACTTGGTGTTCCAATAGTTTTCCCCAGACTCAAGATTAGTTCTCAGTAATGGGCTCAAAGATTTCTTTAGAGAAACAGAATACCTTAATTGAACACATCATGAACCCCTATCCCTAGAAATTATATATATATATAATAAACTTCAACTCTAAAGATGAAAAGAAAGTGATAAACTTCAACAAAACCTTATGGACTGAACAAAGAAATTGTGTCAGCTTCACATGACTGATGCAAGCGTCATCTATTTTTGTCTACTCTAAATATAGTCCTCTTCTACAGAGGTTGTAAAACTAAAAGTCATATTTCACAGACACTCTTGCTAAGCTTTTGAAAGTCAGTAGTACCCCTCAGTTGTGTGCACTTGAGCATACTCTGAAAGGGGGAAGTTCCGTAGGTTTGATTTCCCTACTGACTTTTCTCCCCTTCTTGCAAAAATCAAAGGGACAGACCCATAAACGGCAAAGGTAGTCCGATTGCCTAATGGGAATATTTGAATATTTGTTTCATATCAGCTGAAAGGAAGAAGATGAATGGTAGGTGCTGCAAGTACTTGCTGGTCCATAGGGTACTACTATGGTGAGGTAAAACTGACATTGCTCTTCAGTATATCCAAAGTTTCCAACAAATTTTCATATCTTTTTAAGGAAAATAATTTATTTTAAACATAATTTAATATTTACAAAAGCATTGAAATATAGTTCAGTGACATCTCATTGTCACTGCCTCATACCTAATGATCCCTGTTAATAATGCTTTAAATTAGTAAGTCACATAGATAATATATATTAGACAATTATATGTATTTTGCTGCTATCTTATTATTTTGCTTCTACTTATATTATTTGTTCTGTTCCAGGATTATATCTAGAATTTTACTTTGCATTAAGTCTTTACACATTTTTATTTTTTATTTTATTTTTTTTTCTTTGTTTCAGATTCTCTTTTTTTTAATTTATTTTTTAAATTTTTTTATTTAAGCGAAGAAAAACAAAACAAAACAAAACAAAACAAAAAAAAAAGACGACATATATAGTAAAAACAACAAGCAAAAGAGACAAACGACTAGAGTAAATACACAACATTGCAGGTTTACAAAACCGGAAGATAGAAGCTTGACAATGGTTGCAATATTGCGCATCGTTATCTTTAAAATGGTTTTTTACATTAACAGATAAAGACATGCAAGATTGATCTAATCATATGAGTATTAATTGTTCTTTCTCAATAACGAATACATTCAGCAGTGTTCTTTTTAGTTATCTTACATATGCATACATACAGGTTTATATCTTTACACATTTTTAAACTGAGTGTTTTTCAGATCCTTCCTTTTTGGCTCGTTTTGCTATTTTTAAAAGCTAGGATTGAACTCAGGGCCTTAACACCAAACAACACCCTTAGGTATTTTTATTTTTATGTTTACTTTAATTCTTCTTTTTCTTTTTCTTTTATTACAAGCTCTCACTAAGCCACCAAGTTTCCCAGGCTGGATTTAAACATGTGACCCTTTTGCCTCAGTTTCCCAGAGCTCTGGTGTTATAGGCATAAGCCACCATGTCTCATTACTTCCTTGTTTTCAGTGAACTCTTTGACAGGTTTTGAAGGGTACAATTCAGGTGTTTTATAAAGTGTTTCTCAGTCTCTTTAGTCTGAAGTTTTCCTAGTGATTAGACTTTAATAATGGTCTTTAGATTGGCAGATTGGATGTTTAATCTTCAATTAAGAGTACATTTAATCAACTTGACCTGCACTGCTTATGTTGACCTTGATCATCTAGTTGACACAGTGTTTGTGAGGTTTCCTGGAGGTTTACATTACTCTCTGCTCTTTTTTATTTTATACTTTAGAAGGAAGTTTCCATTGATATCTGACACTTAAGTAGTGGGAAGTTATGTTCCTGCTCATTGAAGATATTGACCATCCACAGAAATTATTTGGAATAATTGTACAAAAGAGATTTACCTATTCCTTTCTTCTCAAACATTTGTCCAATGATTTACTTATATCAATATACTTACAAATTTTAGTTTATAATTAGCATCATAATTCAAGTGTACTTAATAGTTCATGGTTTAAATTGTTGGACTTTGGCCTTTGCATATTTTTTCCTTTGGATCTCATACATTTTAATGCACTCTGTGTTAGTTAGCTTTCTGTTACTGTAACAAAATATCTGAAATGATAAAGCATAGGAGATTTGTTTCGGCTCACACTTGCAGGTTCTGGTCAATTACTTTGGGGTCATTTGCCCCACTATTTGACCTTGTTGCAAGGCGGCACAAGACAACAGGAACAGTCACAAAGCTGAATTGTTTTCCTTACAATCAAAGGGAAAGAAAAAAGAAAAAGAGACTGGGATTTCATAATTCCCTTATAATGCATCTCCCCACTTACTAAAGGTTCCAGTACCTTCTAATAGCGTCTTCCCGGGGACTGAATCTTTAGCATATGGGCCTTTGGGTAGCATTCAAGTCTAAACTATTCACAGGTGGTTTTGTCTGTATTTTACAAGTTTTTTTATCTTTTCATTATTTCCCGGTGTTACAGATGTTCTAAACATTTTATGTATGTTTTCTGATAAATTCTGGAAATAGTCACTAATCTAATAAGCCCTGATTGACTCTACTGGAAAATGGATTTAGAATACAGTGTCTGAATACACTCACTGTTCCCAGAGAGTCAGTGTTTCTAAATCATCTCACATATGATACAAAAATAGTATGTGTGTGCATACTTACTTTTTCACATATCCGTACCTATAAGTATTTCTGTATGTGACTATCTATATTATACTAAACAAGAATCTATATTGATATCTCCCATTATAATAGATTACCACATGGAGTATTTTACCCTAGTCTGAAGGAATAGAAATCACACATTTGTAATTATTACCACATATGTTCTCTTAACTTTGGGATGAGATCTATATTCAAAAAGTGATCCAAATACAAACCTCTGAGAATGAAATAATAACAAAAACACTGGAATATTGGGAGAAATATGAAGAAAAAACTACAATTTGGGCCAAAGCTCTAAACATCATGTATTGGTTCATAATGAACTTAGGTAGTTTTTAATTTGTCGGCAGCCTAAAAAGCCACAATAGATGTAAAATGTGAATCAGGAAAGGTGCTTAAAAAAACACTGTATACAGAGGAGACAAACTTGATGGTAGTCACTACTGTGGAGAAATGAGAAGTAATCTTTTTAACCAGTATTTAACCTTGCAAATTTACAATTCAGAACAATTTAAATAAGTGTCTGCAAACAAATGAAGGAGGCCTACACATGCTGTCACAAGTAAGACTATTATAAATATTCCTTATAAATTTCAATAAATGAATCTGCATCAAGTTAGCAGTGTAAACAAACATATATATATATATATATATATATATATATATATATATATATATACAGGGGAAACAAGCAGAAATTTCCACATCTACTGCACATAGATTTTGAGCTGATATTAACCAGTGAGACTTAAGACATAGTTATGGTTGAATGGTACGAAAGTGAAATTATGAGAATAAATAAGTTCTGAACTAATTTTGTATCCTAGATACTGTAATAAGAATATAACTGGTAGGCGTTTCTTCAGCTGCTGTATATATATATGTGTACTAGACATGGTTGGTAAATGGAAAAGTATCATATATGTTCTCTTAACTTTAGGATGAAATCTATGTTGGAAAAGTGCTCCAACTATAAATCTCTGAAAGTGAAGCAGTCACAAAAAAACTGGAATCTTGGGAGAAACATGGAGCAAAAACTACAAGATTATTAACAGAGTCAAAGGTGGCCATTTCTAACACATTCTCTCCAGATTACAAAATTGATTTACCTTTGAAAATATAATTTAGGAATTATTACATAATAAAACATTATAGAAAACATTTTAAACTAGCTTAAAAATTATTAATTCAAAATCAAATAGACTTCTGTATGCTGCAGAAAATTAACGTTGTGGCACTTTCTGTGTAGCAAGTACTTTGGAAGGAGGAGTAGCAGTGAGAGAGAGAGGGGGGAAGAAGTGAAGGAGAAGGTGAGGAACAAAATGAGGATGAAAGCAATAGAGAAGAATGGTGGGGCAAAGAAAAATGAGGAACTGAGGTAATTAAAATAACTTCCACTTGGCGGGAAGAACCAGACAGGTTGGATATCTTATTTCTCTACTGTATTAACTGTCTGGCTCTTGAAACAAGTTATTCTGCTATAGTTTTGACTTCTCTTTGAACTTCTCATGGATTCCAGTATGGTGATAGATTTTTGCAACAAGCAATAAGATGTTACAGGAAGGAAGACAAAATCTACGTTAGATGCTTGTTCAGACAAATGTCTTCTAGAGACTCTAACGCACATCTTAATAGAATTTCTGGACCACACAACATTAGTAAAATCGGTGGTGAGGGCAAGTAGTGTGCATGATTTCTCCTTCAGATTAAAAATCAAAATGATGCCCTGCCAGCTTATCACAACATATTCCAATCATATAAGTAAAAAGCTTAAATACAATAGTGAAAACTTGTTGGATTTTAGCAGCAAAGTATCCTGCAAATAATTCATTATTTTCAAATTAATTAGTGTGTGAAACATAACATTTCACAGCGCTTTAGTTTGCCTCAAGCAAAAGAGTTTCTCCAGCATTTTCAGTGTGCTGTTCTGCTACTTTGCCCTTCTTTTATAATATATATGATAGAGATGGAATTTGTGCTGAAAATGTGTTAATCTCCTTTAACATGATCAGAACTGAAACTCTTACAGATGTGAAGAAAAATATCAAGTGTTCCATCTCAGTCAGTTCAGGCTTCTGTAACAAAAAGTCTTTCTACTGGGAAGTTCAAATGACAAATACGTATTTTTCACAGTTCTGAAGATGGGGAAGTCCAAGATCAAAGTACTAGATGATTTGAATTGTCATGACGTCCCTGATTTGCAGAAGGACTTCTTTCTTTAGCCTCCTACAGCACACAGAGAAAGAAACAATCTTTCTCATATTTATTCTTATCACAGCAGTAATTCCATCATAAGGGTTTACCCAAAGACCTCACCTTCCGATGTCATTCATCATACTGGGGAGAAGAGTCTTAACACATAAAATTGAAAGAAACATAAACATTCTATTCACAAAACTCTTTAGTAAACATCTATTTTCTCTCTGTGAATCATTTTCTCTAGGAGAAGTTGAATACTGGAGAGCAGGCCTCCAAGTGACAATGTCCATTTTTATTATCTTACCATTGGTGCAAAAACCTGTAACACTGTTCTGGGCCAAAGCCTTACTGAATGAACTAGAAGAGGTATAGATGAGCCTTAGTTTGAGGTAACCTTGAAAAAAGTTACGGTTACATGGTTCACAAAGCCAATGTACCATCCCCAACTGTGGTCACTTGTTTCTTCAAACACCAAAAACCCACACCAGTAACTTCATTTCCTGTACAATAAGGAAGACACTATGTTAAACTGTTTTAAAATTATTTACCAGCTTTTATAGATGCATACCAAAGGAAATCTGATTATTAACATTAAAACATAGTCATGGAGGGGCTCTGTCTGAAAGAAAAATATTCCCAAAGGGCAAACTATCTTATTTACCTTACCTGAAAATAAATATCATTACAAATACATAAGCAATAACTGTCTGATAAGATGGTATGAAATTTAGAAGACTAAGATTAGTATTGTGCCAAAAGGCATAGGTAAGTCCACATGTGCCTTGACTTTTCTTAGTAGAATACATTGTGAAAATATCGTTTTACATACGAACTGTTGTCAAACAGCTACTGCTACAGAGAGTACTCAATAATCTAATGAAACAACATGATTCTGGCAGCTATCCTTCTATAGTCACTCAATTGCTTCTCTATATATCCATGGACTCTGCAGCTAAATTGATGTGGGAGAAATTTGCAAATACGTAGACTGTCCAACTTGTCTCCCTCAAGGCTAGACCCAGTCTCTCAACAACAGTACTGAAGCTGATCTACAACATTACATCATTTTTCTAAGAATATTAGTAAATGATTTAATGCCAGTTTGAATATTTTGAATCACTTTTATTATGCAAGGGACAGAAATCTGTCTTCACTAAAATAATCAGTTATTCAGGACATCAGTTCACCTTTTGCATCTACATGTTTAGTCCATAAACAATCTGAGGACTAACAAAATTCCATATGTATGTCTGTATAAGTCATATTTTATTGTTTCTGATCAGGAACCTCATGCTTCAGTAAAATAGCTAAGTCAACCACTGAATGAAGAAGTGTTTCTTTGTAGCATCTCCCTAAAATAATAAACCTTTTAGAAAATGAAAACATCCACTAAAAACATAATTAGGGGATACATATGAAGACACAAACTTGCAGTCTTTGGGCATTTTCTCACAGGATGAAGACTGAACTTAAACTCATATACAGTTCTGTGCAGCCTCATTTGACATATAATCAAAGTGTGTAAGATCCACATGTCTCTATAACAATTAATTGCACTTGCACAAAATGAATGCGTTCCATTTCCAATGGTTTACTTTTTGCTGGTTTGGAATTGCTTTCACCAGTAGATTAATAATGGCTAAATTGAACTGAAAGATAAAGTATACTTTTGCTATTTTATACTTCTCATTCTACTAAAGTAACACTACTGTATACTGACTGATCTTTATTATCAAGGAAATAGAGTTGCTGCTAAAACATGTGAACATAGAAGACTAAAATAAAATAGCATGAATTCTAATAGTTGTGAACTGAATTGAGTGTACCCAAAATGTCATATATTGAAGCTTTAAACTCCAGTGTGTCTGTATTTGAATATATGACCTTTAAAGATATAATCAAATGAATTTACAAAGAACCCTAATTTGATATGGCTGTGTCTTTTCATGTGCACAAATGAATGATCATGTTTGGACCTAGCAATAATGCAGACTCAAAACAAAATGTTCGGTCTCACCATAAAACAATTTTCATAGTACCTTGATCTTTGATGGATAATCTCCAGAAATAAGAAAATTTATTTCTATAGTTGAAACTATAAATTCATTGTATGTTCTTAATGCAGCCCTAGCAGATTAATATATCTACATAGTAAAGATTGACAATGAATTATGATTTTAATAATATCTCCCATAAGGTATCAATTACCAAGTAATTCAGGTACTGGTTAAGAGAAGAGGAAAATTTAATAGATGGTAGAGGAAGAAATCCATTGATTCCAACCATAATCCACTGTCTGATTAAAACAAAGCAAAAATTTTAGCTTTGTAATGTATGTATTCATTTTCTATTTCTATTGTTTCTTATATTTTATAAAAATATGTTAATGATGATTATACTTGCTTGATCTGTTTATAGTAAACTGAGATGAGATTATGTCTTACCAACAACAATAAATGCTAGTTAAAGAATTAGTTATACTTGATACTGAGGGTCACAGGGAAGAAGATATTCAACTTCTGGATGATAGTTCACATAAAGTAGTCATATCTTCTTGTCTTCTCATTTTATTTGTTATTTTTCTAAAAGCATAGGTGAATAGATGTGGATGCAAATGTTGAAAGATCAAAATGAGAGTTTCCAAAAGATAAGGTAGATAAATGTCAAAAACTACATTAATCATTATCTTTAATTAAACTTTTGTGTTCAGGAGGGGCAGAAATGGTAAGAATTACATCCCCAGGCTCCCTTGCAGCTAACTTTCCAAGTGCAATTTGTTTGTTTGTTCGTTTGTTTTGTACTGGGGATTGAACTCATAACCTTGTGCCTGCCAGGTAGGTGCTTTTACCACTGAGCACTTAATCCCCGGTCCTATTTTTTGAGACAGGGTCTCACTATGCAGTTCAGGCTGGCCTTGAACTCAGTTTGTAGCCCAGGTTGGTCTCAAACTCACAACGATCCTCCTGCCTCAGTCTTGCAATTTGTATTTTGCCATTTATCTGCACTAGAGTAAGAGTGATGATATTTCCCTTCTGTGTTTTCCTCTCTGAAAGAAAGACAACATGGAATTTGAGATATCAAAAAACAATTAACTATGCTGATAGTTTTAATACATAAGCACTCATTGTTTAGTTACTGGCTTTGCTTGAGTTAAACAGATAATTCATTTGGTATGACATTCTGATCTTTGGATCAGAATGACAGTGTGTAAGCTTAGATTCAGTTGTACTAGTAGAGTCTTCCTGGCTTCAACTCCTGTTGGATCTTTCAGTTATTTTAAGCAATTATTTTGTATTATAAAAATATTATTGATTAAAATATTTATCATGGTTTCAGTTTCTTGTGAAGAATTCTAAATGATGCAAAACCTTTTTCTTCTTTTCTTTTAACTGAAAGGGAACCTGGTATATGGTAACCAGAGTAAACAGAGATGGATACTGGGAGAAGAAAGCAATTTGAAACAGAAATAAAACTTTATTTTCATACAATTGAAATATAAGGATGTCTTATTAGTGAGTAAAACTCACATTTAAATTTGTCAGCATTTTCTGTGAATAGATAAAACAGAAAGGCACTTTGGAATGCCTTCTATATACTTTGAAAAACAAATAACAAGAAAAAAAAACAGTAACTAATAGGCAATCATTGGCTTGAGTAAGTGGTGCAAAAGAGGAGTAGTTACTGAAGAATAAATGTGGTTCTTTACATAGCTTCCATAATAGAGTATTTTCCTGGAGAGTGGATAGATATTAAAAGTCTTCTGGGAAAGAAAGATAATATAATTCGACACTTCTAATTGAAAGTTTAGCTGCATTAGAATGCTCCAAGTGTTTAAAATAACCCACCTCCAGAGAAAATCTATTAATTTGTTACAAAACAGAATTCAAAGTAAGGCTTGAGAAAGGCAGCAGTAATGATCCAGCTCAAAATTTGCATCTCAGTGGTCAATAAGAGAAGCAATGTTGTTTGTGTCTAGAGAGGAATGCCACATGTCCTACAAATTTGAAAAGTGAATTTAGTGTCTATTTTAAACTAAAATATTTTTAATGTGACGCTATTTATTTTTCAGTTGGAATTTAACATGTTTGCAAAGTCATACTACCTTTAAGTTATGTAAGATCTTTTTATCTACAATCAGGGAGTGATTTT
The DNA here is from genome assembly GCA_004363535.1 of Dasyprocta punctata. Taxonomy (NCBI): domain Eukaryota; kingdom Metazoa; phylum Chordata; class Mammalia; order Rodentia; family Dasyproctidae; genus Dasyprocta; species Dasyprocta punctata. The sequence continues at coordinate 1,067 of RJWM01043615.1, read as the reverse complement.
AGCACTGAGATTAAAAGTAATAACAATGATATCAACATATGCAATATAGTCCCAACTTTATTCACGACTTTTGAGTCTCCTCAGTTTTGGGCAAAAAATGTGAGAGATAAAGAAATAGATGCAAGAGATAATGAGTAGCTTGCCCCAGGCCTTAAATAATTAGAGAATTAGGCAGAACATCCAGGTTCTCTGATTACCATCTGTGATCTCTCTGCTGCCACATTTAGTTAAGAGCTCAAAATCTTTTGTTGGATAGTTCTGACCATCCTTATGTTGCCTCTTACTCACTATGTAACCTTGGGCAAAATGCTTAATTTGTCTAAGCCTCAGATTCTTTCAAGGCTAAATAAATGAATGAAGTTAATTGCCCAGTTTTCCTTTAATAGAATCTATTCCTTTCTTGTCATGTTAGTCTCTTTATCATCTCAATGAATATCTCAGCCATCTTCCAAGAAAATCTGCCTGCTGCAAATCTTGCTTAGACTGCCTTTCCCTTATTACTCCCAATATTATAACTTTCTTTTCATTTATTACTTCATTCAAAAGCTGTTTATTTGTCATCTAACACTTAATGTGTTGTGTTCATTAATGGACACAGAGATGCACTAGGAAGCATAAGCATATATGCATTCAGCTTTCACAGAATATTGTAATTTGATCAGGAAAAGATATTTCAGTATTATCCAAAACACTAACAGTAAGTCCTAAAAAGCAATTTAGTAATTTCTGAATATGTGTCTTGTCTCCTTTACCAGTTTAATTGATTCTCTTCAAAATAAAGCTATTTTTCCTGTGTAGAATTTATTAAACTTCTCAAATGGTCTAAATAAATAAATGACAGTGCATAATTTCCAATCAGTTTTTGATGGCTTTGCAAAAATAATAGACTTTCTATTTTATCCTTTACTTGTATTTCTTCTATTAGAATCAATGGAGCTAAAAATAAAGAGGCAGTTTTCAATATATTAAGAAACAATTAAAATCAAGCAAAAATAAAACAATGCAACATCTTCAAGTAGTTTTAAATTTTTATATACTTAAAATGTTTGAAATATTTAGAATAATTC
>RJWM01043614.1:0-13713 GCA_004363535.1 Dasyprocta punctata | reverse complement strand
AAAAATGACAGTCTTACCTGAACAAAATCTACTATGGAGAATCTAATTTCAACTTTAGTGCTCTCTTGTGGGGCAAAATGTCACACAAATAAAATAACTGGACCACAGTAAGATTTCAAAATATTTTCTCATTAACCTTTTAAAAACTGCTAACAATTTTATACCCATGTAATACATAGGTCAGATTTTCCATTTGTGGCTTAGTACTATCTTAAAATTTCCTTTTATGTATAGAGAAAAAATGAACTCCTTTCTGGAAATTTCTGTTCTTGCTCTTAGCAATTCTTGAGTGGAAGGAGAGTTAGTAGGTATTAAGAGTTACTAAGTCATTTCTCTGTCCTTGGAGTTGTAAAATATTTCTAATCAAAGTCAAGTCTAATGAGACATGTCATCATTCCTAGGGTTTAAGTTACTTAGATTCAATTGCTGATAATCTACGTGGAGCAAATCTACTTCATGTACTCGGTATGCAAACTTTATTATTAGATCCCCATTAGTGAGTGTGTTTCTTGCCTTCATGGCCTCAGCTGATGTGTACTCAGGAAAGGAAATTGCACCTGAATATTTGCCTAAAGGAAAGACAAATAGGATAAGGAACCTGTTAAATAGAGCAAATATAAGTTATTTTTGAATGATCTAATGGTTTGGATTATATGTGGCCTTCCTTTTTTCTATTAGCCTAGCTAATTAAGTGTACTTCCTTAAGGCCTTATTGGATCTTATATTTATCTTGCGAAGTGTCCCAGCTTCATTTATTAGAGACTAAAGGAGACATATTTATATTGGTTTCATCTTCAAGTAGAAGGTTTTTTATTTTTCGGATTATTTACAGAGGAGATACAGAATAAAGCAATCTCTGCCACATGAGTATGATTCTTTGGATTTTAAAAAACATATTGCTTATCTTTTCTTGTTACAGAACAAATTATAAGCAACTTTCAATATGTTACCAAGGGATAAGATAGGATTAACCACTGAGGACTTTTCAGAGCTGCCTGAGTCTCAGTCTTCTTTGAATTTATGAATGTTAGCTATGTCACTTATGGTCAAAGTTGCCTATTGCATGCAGCATTTTGGGTGAGGTATACCAGTTAGAATGTAAGATGAGGTCTAATGTGCAAGCGACTCATTATACAAGTGTGCAGAGGAAATGAGAAAAGGAGGGGTCCTGGAACAGAAAGAGAAATACGCTAAAGGTGAATCAGGTCTTAGGCAGAATTCCATGAGGGAAGTCTTGCCTTGATCCTTTTGTGAAACACAGTACACCCCGTAAACCAAGACAAAGTAGCTGAGTCTTCATATTCCCACAGGTGTTAGGTTGTGGTTAAAGGCTGACTCAGGTTAGTAGAAACTTCCAAACACTTCCTGCTTTCTGCATCTTCAGATCAAGTGGCTCCAGTGGCCTGAGGACAGTCCTCCTCCAAAGAGTTGCGTGCAGGTCCTTCCTGCTGAAAGCACCCCTGATCTAGATTAAAGGTACCCAGATATTTTGTGCTAGAAATCTGAGATGGTCTGTGAGGAGCACTGATCTTGTCTATGCCAGGACAATACAACTTAGCTTGAGGTATGAGCATTGGCAAATTCTTTGATTAGGCTTTGTGATCTGAGAGAAATCTCTACAGAAAGGAAGAGAAAGGGGATGGGAAATTTTATTGGAATGCATCATCCTGGGCTTGGCTCACCGTAGTTCCAGTTTTCACCTGTCAGATAAGGTGGGAGTCTATTTTCTTTTATTCCAGTTGTGAAGTAACTTAATTCTGGCCACAACTCTATAAACTTCTGCTACATAAAATAAGCTCATTTTCCTTTCTCATCGAGATGCTGAGCTGTGCAGAGGTCCTTGCAGGTGTGGGAATATATTCCCTGAATGAGAATCTCCCAGATTCAGCAGCGCTCCTATTTAACTTCCTCAAAAACTAAGGGCTGATAGAGACTTTTGGTGTAAAGGAACTGCAGAATGGTTGCAATTGAGCCTGATTGACAGGACAAGTTTCTACACCAGATCAGAAACCACCATCAGACCCAGATGCACTTATTTAGCCAGTTCTTAGGATCTTGCGAGCTCTCTGCACCATCCCCCATGTGTGAACAGAAAGCAGGGTTCACATAAGCTGTTATAAACTGGTTTAGAAAAATAGCCTCTTTAATAGTTATTTGACATTTACACAGTGCTCAGAGCCCACACTGGGTCAATTTTAAAACATTTTCATTGCCTCTTCTGATCCAGCGTGAATCTTAGCCCCTTGTGAGATCAAGTGTTTTTTCCGAGTTATCAGAAAAAGTCATTACTGTATGTCACAATACTGTGGCCCTACTAAAAATAAAATAACACAGTGGTGGGTTTGTTCATCTCATGCCTGGGCAGGCATTTGCTCAGGTCACAACCCACTGGCAGGACAAGGTCAGTATGATGACAAAGCCACTAGAGCCTGGAAATTGGGTATTCTTGTCTGAGTATAAGGTTCATTTCAATAACCAGAGGATTTTCCCTATCACAATACATAGGATTTTTGACTGAGAAGCAAGAAATTAACAAGTATTATGTTTGACTCATCATACTTCTGTGTTATATAAAGCTAGCATTGTCCAAATAAATAGACGATGAGTTTCTTATCTAACTTTTGATGAGTCTAAAGAAAATCAACTCATGTCCCCATCTGTTTAAATATCCTTGAGCATGCTATCCAAGTTATAGAGCAGTCTATCAGAGTGCACAGCTTATAGGCAAATGTTTTTGATTTTTTTTTTTTTGGTTCCTGTTTATCTTAGCTACAGAGACTTATTCAGTATCTAAGTGTTATGCTTCAGTCGACATTTAAAAGAACTTTTTAGGAGTTGATATAGTGTATTGTAGTACTTTGACTTTTTATTGTAAGAGGAGCTTAATGCCTCTTTTCTGCCCTCTTCCCTAGTGTAATGATTCTCTTCTCCTTTTCTCTTCTCTTGGGTCGTCTCATAGTTCAGTAATCAGGCCACATTAGATTATGTCTTCTCATTCTAAACAGAGAGTCAATTTCTTTAGACTTCAGCATTGAATGTTGAGAGTTAATTGAATATGGTGCCTTTTTTTTTTTTTTGAGACTATTACACATGGAAGTTACAAAGTTCTAATTTAAAGTATTGTAGTTCACTGGTCTAGTTCCCAAAAGAAAATGATATCTGACAGTCTGTGTGTATATTGACAGGTAGAGAAAGCCCAAGATTGTTCTCAGGGTCATTGGAAAAATGCCAATAAGTACTGATGAGTCCACAGTGTAGATAGCTGCTACACCAGAATTTTAAATATTTGTAGATAAATATTTTATTTGGCAGGCCATGAAGAAGTCTATGCAATTCCAAGTACTACCATATCCTTAATGATCTGTGTCTTTAATCTGTTCTGCCTTGCATAAATTGTGATTACTCTGCCACATGGTTGCAAGTTAGTGCCACTACCATGACCTGTATTGATTAGAAGAGGAATTAGAAAGTAAACCAAAGACGGATCATGTGGTCAGATTAAATACTTCCAAAATGACTTGGTTTAAGCTGTGCTCAATGATGGTCTTCCACGTCATCCTGTACTGGCAAATTCACCTAGTTAAAGTCTTCTATGGCATGGTATAAACAAGAAATTCTGTCACTATACCTCATGGTGCATTCTACCAACTTTGAACTATTGTTTGAGTTCTACATGAAGTCTCTTCACCTCCCAGCCTAGATCCTAGAGTGACTGTGTGGATAAAGAGACAGTGTCTTCTACTAAATCATGTTCTTGAATATCTTCATGACAAAGTCTTCCTTAGAATCATATCTTTCTTTTACTGTCTTCTTTGGTTAATACAAACTCCCTCAATACAACCTGCATTTCCTCATGGCTTACCAGTCATAAAATTTGAGGTATAGTAATGGAGGAGAATGGTATTCTAACAAGATTTAGTCTTTCTACCAATTGTTTCCTATCCCATATTTGGAACTGTTTTTCAAAGGTATGTGCTTGTGATCAATTCTGTTGATTAAAATAATGCATTTAAAAATGTTTCTTGGGTATCTTGGAAAAAATAATTTTTAAACAGTGCTCGGATGCCTACCAATCACTCTAAGGGGTTGTGAAACTATGGTTGAAACTGTAGCACCATCTCCTGATGGTGAAATCAGTGATGCAGTATCCTCACCTCTTCTTTTGCTGACCCAGGGGGATTGGATCTGCTCTAACTCTTTCCTTCTCCAGGAAAGTCTAGAAGTGAAGAATTTGTCATATAGACTAGAGTTGTGCTGACTTTGTCTCTAATATCTCAAATAGAATTTGTGAAAGAATGTTATTATTTCTTCGAATGGTCTTTTATTTTTAAAGCAGAGGCTGAACTGGAAGATCAGTGATTGGAATCTGGTACTTTGTCTTTATTCCTAACTTTCCATCTCTTGAAATACCAGTGGGTTTCGTTGCTGGCATACCTGTGAATCTGGATTGTTTTTATTTTCTGAAGCTTTATTTTTGTTGAATAGCATTTTCATACAAATGGTCACCTGTGGAACCTTACTGCCCTGCAAAGTGTCAAACAAGTCAGAGTCTTTTGTGAGCTTTGTTTCATGTTGGGGCCTGTACCGGTTAGGATTCTTAGTTACAGACAGTGGAACTCGTTCTGGCTAGTTTGACTAGAAAGGGCTTTATTAAAAGACATCAGGGAGCCAGTAGTCTATTTCTTTAGGTCTCTAATACTCTAAGGTTAGCTTCCAGGAGTCTCTTCCAAAACAGTGCCAGCAGATAAGCGATTTGCTCCTTCTGCCCTACCTAGAGACACACTGTTCCTGCCATGAATTGGAAACTCTCCCATTTCAACTGTCAGTGCCAGAACATTTGGGTCCTTCTGCTGATTTTAAAATCATGTTGTTCATTAAAATATGTGTCTTGCCTACAGTTTGTTTCCACATATAGTCACTTCTGAATCTTGATCTCTAATGCGTACATCTGATTGATGAAACATAGGCTGCATGGCTGAATGCCCATAACTATAAAGAGTCTTGGGAAATATGTTTTGAATATCAAAGTAGAGAAGGGAGTATCTGCAATGTGGGAACTTTTATAGATTGGAGAGGGAGTTCAAATGATAGTGGATAACCATAAATAAAGGACATCTACTACAGATCATATCTAATCGTATATCATTTTAGAGAGTTTGAGTAGTATTTATATTAATACAAGTAAAGCAGCAGTAGTGGAAGTTAATGATTATGAAGGAATATGATGTGCTAGAAAGTGTGATAAGTGCTTTATATGTTTTATTTCATTTTATGCTCATTATCACACTAAAAATTAATGTTTTAAAATTTATTTTAAAGAGTTAAGAACCAAAATTCAAAGAAAATTGTCAAGGCCATCCAACTAGTAACTGGTGGAAACAGGCTTCAAATCCAGGTCCTTGAATTTAGAGCAAGGAAGCAAGGTTTCAGTGAATTGAAGGAACAGAAAGATAGAGGGATAGAGGGAGCAACTGAAAACTACCTTAAAAATCTTCTTTGGGAGATGGGGAGGAGATAGACTAGATTCCTGGTCAGGAGAAAGGGATTTGTATTTTTAAATTTTTCTTAATTATGGAAAAATGTTCTTAACGTAAAGTCATGGAAAAGATGCACATAGAGAGGAGATGAAGATATAGTACCAATAGGGAATGCATTGTGGGAAATCTCAAATTGGTTTGAAGATGTATGCCATGGGTACAGGTGGGGAGATACAGGATGAGGTAGAACTATCATTTGGGAGAAAAGAAAGCAATATTGAATAAATGTGAATAAATTTTGTGTATGCAATGATAGTCCATGTTTACCCAGTCACTTATTTGCATTAGTTTTCTCTAAGGGCTTGAAATTAATTGAAATATAATTTATATCCCATAAATCAATAATTTTAGTAATTTTAGGAAATTGTACAAACATATCAGAATCCAGCTTAAAAAAATTTCCATCACCCCACCAGTATGTATTGCTCTTGTTCATTTTCAGTCAGTTCCTAATCTTACTCTAGACTCCAGATAACCACAAATTTACTTTTATCTCAACAAATGTCTTGCTTAGTGTCTGGGTTCTTTCTGTTTCAAAAACAGTTATCATACTGTTTTTGATGTTATGTCATAGCATATATTAGTACTTTGTTCAGTTTTATTGCTGAATAATTTTTCACAGTATGGATGCAACATGTTTTATTTAGTCAGTTTCCAGATCAGGAATATTTACAACATTTCTAATTTGAATCTGTTCTGATGATGTGTCTATGAACAACTGAATATAGATATTTATGGACAGATACAGGATTTCTATTTCACTTGACTAGACAAGCCAGGTGGAATTGCCGGGTACTATGGTAAGTTTAACTTTTTAAAAAATTCCCAAAATTCATTCCAAAGGGACTATGCAATTTTTTATTACCATCAGCAATGTAGGAGAATCCCAGTTTACTCACAGCCTTGCTGAGACTTTTTGTCATTTGTCTTTTGATTATGGTTCTTCTTGTAGCTGTAAAGTGATAGCTCATTGTTGTTTTAATTTGCATTTTCCCAGTATCTAACGGTGTTGAACATTTTTCCTGTTTTTTAAAAGTTCCTAGAAAATAACAGAGGAGAAAACCTGTATGACCTTGTGCTTTATGATAACTTTTAAGATACAACACCAAAAAATCCCTGAAAGAAAAAAATTGATAATCTGGATTTCTACTCCAAAAACTAAAATTTCTGCTCTGTGGAAAATGTCATGAGAATAAAAATACAAGGAAAAAAACTGGAAGAACTCATTTGCCAAACACATATCTGACTAAAGATTGCTGTCCAAAAATGCAAAAATACTCTGTAGACTCAATGATAGTGAAACTAAGGTATTTGTTCTCTGGTCTGTTAATATGGTATATTTGATGTGAATAAATATTTCTCAATCATCTAAATGTTCTCCTCTGTTATTTTCTAGGAGTTTTACAGTTTTGTACTTTAAAATTAGGTCTATGAAACATTTTGAGCTAATCAGTTTTCAAATACTGAACCAACTTTGTATATGTGGAAAAATTCCACTTACTTATGTTCTATATATTTTTAAATACAGTGTTTGATTCAATTTACTAATGTTTTGTTGAGGATCTTTACAGCTGTGTGCATGAGACATTGGTTGTAGTGTTTCTGATATAGCCGACCCCAGGATGAACAAAAACTCACGGGACGCTTGGAAATCTCTCAGAGCGGAACGTTTATTGCCAGGCCTGGTAACGCAGTCCAATCAGGATCGATCCAGAGACTGCGTGCCTCCCCCCACCCGGAAAGGGCTTATAAGCCTTAAGACAAAGGGAGGAGGGGTCTTTGCAAGCGCAGTTACAGAAGCAGATGGCATTGGTTAGTTTAAATGGCATTTTTACATTCATTGGAGGTGAGGACTACAGGGAGGTCTAAGGTTGAGCGGTAGAGGGCGCTTCCTAATATGGGCGGCAGATGCTCCGGAAAAGTACATGTTGTAAATTCCTTAGTCATGAGAAGGGGCAGTTTTTATCTCATAACCCAGTTTTCCTGTCAGCCCTGTGTTTGGTCAACTTTAAACTGTAACAGCTCAATTCCCGGGAGGGGGGTAGGTGAGCAGTTACAGGAAATAGAAGCTTAGGCGGGCTAAGGGAGGGACAGTGATCTGGGGAGGGGGGGTTTCTGGCATGAAATGGCACATACAGAACAGGAAAACGACACATTGGTTATTTATAGGCTATTACAGTTTCTTTCTCGTAACACTTATCTGCCTTGGAAATATGAGTTAGGTATTGTTTACTTTGCTTTTAAAATTTTTCAAAGACATTGTAGAGAATTGGTATTCCTTTAGATGTTTCAAAAAATTCACCAATAAAACCATTTGAGCTTAAAGCTTCTTTTTTTGGAAGGCTATTAATTGATGATCATATTTTAAAAATAGATATAGGCCTCTTCAAATTGTCTGTTATTTTTCTATGACTTTTAGTAGATTCCATATTTCAAGGAATAGATTTGGGCTAGATTACCAAATTTGTGGTCACTGAGTTGTTCAGAATATTTCTCCGTTATCTTTTAATATACATGGGATCAGTAGTACACGTCTGCCTTTTATTTCCGAATTAGTAAGTTTGTATCTCTCCTCTTCATTCTTGTTTCTCTTGACTGACAATATATTACATTGAATTTTTCAAATAATGAATTTTGGGTTTCATTAATTTTCTCTATTGTTTTCCCATTTTCAGTTTTACTTAGTGCAACCTTTTGTTATTTCAATTTGTTCTAGGTTTCTGATTTTGTTCTTTATCTGCTCTTCTAAAGGAGCACCTTAGATGAGTAGATTTTATACTTTCTTTTTTTAATGTATCCATTTAAAGCTATAATTTCTCTCTAAGTTTGCTATTGTTGCAGCTTACAAATTTTGCAGAATTATGTTTTCATTTCCATTTAGTTTAACTACTTTTAAATGTCTCTTAAAACTTGTCTTTGGCTTATTTGTTAGTTGTTAAATATCTTGGGACTTTTCAAGTATTTTCTGTTATCAACTTCTATTTGAATCAACTTCTATCGTGATTTGCGAGCATATTTTGAATGATTTCTACATTTTAAAAAATTTTAGCTGCATTTTATGAAGAATGTTTCATGTGAATTTGAGAATAATGTATATTTTGCTGTTGTTGGGTGAAGTAACCTATACATGATAATTAAGTCAAGCTGATTGATGGGTGCTGTTCAATTCAGCTACATTTTTACAGCTTGTCTGCTTGATGGTTCTGTCAGTTACTGATGGAAATGTGCTGGGTATAAAGGTGGGCTTATCTTTTTCTCTTCTAGTTCTTTCTGATCTTGCCTCATATATTTTGTTCGTCTGTTTTTAGGCACATGCACTTAGATTACTGTATCTTACCGAGGTTTGAACCTTGTATCACTATGAATAACCACCTTTATCACTGATAAATTTTCTTGTTTTAGACTATGATTTATGAAACAATATAATTATTCAGCTTTGTTTTGACTAGCATTACTGTGGTTTATATTTATCACTTCAGTTGTAATTTATCTGTGTTGTTAGAGTTAAACTATTGTCTACTTAAAAATCCATCTGTCAATTGTACTCTTATTTGATATATTTAGATTACCCACACTATAAGTGATTATTAATGTAATTGGATTGTTATCTACCATCTTTGCAACTATCTTTTATCTGTTGCCTTTTTTGAGGGGGGAGGTACCGGAGATTGAACTCACAACCTCGTGATTGCCAGGCAGGGACTTATGCCGCTGAGCTATATCCCTGGCCATCTGTTGCATGTATCTGCTTCTTTGTTATTGTTCCTTCTTTTTGTGCCTTCTCTGGTTTTAATTGAGTGTTTTATGACTGCCTTCTCTCCCTTATTAATATACCAACTATGCATTCCCTTATTTTTTTTTTTTAATCTGAGAAAGGCTTTGTTTTTCATTCATTTTTGAAAGATAGTTTGGCTAAATACCAAGCTGAAGTTTGGTAATTTTTTTTCAATACTTTAAATATTTCATTTCATTCTGTCTCTGTAAGAATGGTTTCTGAAGAAATGTCTAACATAATGGTGATCCTCCTTTTTTTTTTTTTCAATTGATTTTCTTCTATGGGTTCTTTGAATATTTTTATTTAGTTTTTATTTTTAATTAATTTTTTTTACAGTTTAAGTATAATGTACATGAGTAATTTTTTTTTTCTTATTTATCCTTCTTGAAGTTCTTTGAAATTCCTGAATCTATCGGGTGATATATGACATTAATTCTGATAACTTATCAATCATTATTACTTCAAATGTCTTTCTTTTTTTTTCTTTGTTTCTTCTCATATTCCCTTTGCACATAAAGCATTTATCTTCTGATTTTCTCCGTTCTTGGATATACTGTTTTTCTTCCATTCTTTCTTAGTATTTTGAGTTTGAAAAGTGTCTAGTGAAATACTTTTAAACTTACTGAATCTTTTCCTGATTCATGTTCAACCTACCAATGAGTCTATCAAAGACATTCTTCATTTATCTTAGTGTTTTTATTTCTAGAATTTCTATTTGATTCTTTCTTAGAATTTATCTGTTTATATTACCTATCTATTCTTTATCTTTCCAATTTTTTCCTTAAAGTCTTTAAATTATTAACCGATGTCATTTGCATTCTTTTTTTTAAAGAGCAGAGTATATTTATTCAGAGAAAGAAACCTGTCTAAGAGAGTGACAGAAGGGGTCCCAAGTGGGTTGCCTGTTATTTGAATTCTTGACTTTATAATCTCAAAAATCTCTGCCATATCTCTAAATTGTTTGCTTATGTTTTTTTTTGTTGTTGTTGTCGTTTCCAGATTACTTTTTTATTGCCTTTTTAGTAAGTCTTATACTTTCTTGTTGTTGTTGTTGAAAACAAGACTGAATGGTTGCAGTGTATCATACATTAGAAGCTAAGGTAGATAGAGTTTTAACATGAAGGTTTTATTAAGAGTTAGTCTGTTTCCTGTTGCTACAAATGCCAGAGGCTTTAGTTTACTCCAGTGTCTGTTTTTGTTTTCCTGTTGTCTCTTGAGCTTCAATAGAAATTTCCTTCCAGGGTTTGGGTTTTTCAGCTCTCTCTGTTGTAATCTGTTACTATACTAGGCTCCTGTAGATGTGTTAGTGAGGTATGGGGGAGGGGAAGCATTCTCCAATCTTATGATTCTATCTTCGTTTTTAAAAACTCGGGCAGAGTTGATAGGCACTGACCTTCAGAAGAGTTTCTTCGAGAGAGTTTCACTGACCTTCTGCTCTCCCCCAAGTTAAAAAAAAAAATTGTGGCTCATTGACCTTCTGTAGGTCAGATATGGCTTAGTAAAGTGCAAAAATTTCCCCTTATCTAAGATTCCACTTTTTATAGTTTCACTTACCCACAGTCAAGTGTGGTCTGAAGATAATAAATGGAAAATTCCAGAAAGAAACAATTCATGTTTTAAATTGTGTATCATTCTGTGTAGCATGCTGAATTTTGTGATATTCTGTGGTCTCTTGTCCTGGCCCTGAATCATCCCTCTCCAGTATATCCACACTGTATGTGCTATGTACCCATTAACTACTTAGTAGCCATCTTATTATAGGCAGCTAAGTTAGGTAGAAATTAACATACAGTCAGAGGGGGACTGGACTCTCAAGGATGTCAGCAGAAGAATAAAGACATCAGAATTGTGGCTGGAAGTGCATCTGAAGACTGGGGCTCAAGATAAAGATGCAATGCCCAGGCCTTCAAGTCTCTCTAGGGGATAAGCAGTAACTTGGAATTATATTATAATTAACACCACTTGGTCCAGGAAGTCCAGATAGGCATCAGTTGCCCAGGTGGGTGACCAGAGCATCCAGACCCATCCCTTCCCAAAAATGCTTCTGGTTTTTTCCATATATCCTTGCTGTATAACCCCCTTCCCTATTAAACCAAAATTGGCTAACCAGCTATACCTGGAATCCTAAAGGTTGATTATGGTTTGACCTACATTGTAACCACATTGTGACTGTTCTGTATAAGTTACCCCTGACAAAGGGCCTCAGTTGCAGCCTACTTCCAGGACCTCTTCTGTCTTTCAGGAGTTATCTCTCAATAAACCTTTGCTACTCTTAATTTCCTTTATCCTTTGGTATTCATCCTTTGCTATCAGGGGCATGAACTTGGTACATCTGACATCTAGTGGGTTGGGAGTTACATTTCTCCTATATCAGTCTCAGTTATCAGATCTGCTATGGTAGTGCAGAATTTTTTGTAGAGGCTTTGGTATACTCTGCAGTTTCCAGGCATCTTCTGGGGTCTTAGAAAATGTTCCCTGTGGATACGAAAAGGCTACTGTAGTTTTACTTGGGCTTTGTTTCAGAAGACAGAACAATCAGCATATCTTATAGTTACTATTCTCCTTCCTCTTTATAGAGCACCTATGCAGCTTTATGGTGAGAAATTAGTGCTTTTCCTCAGGAGTGTTAACTCTCACACTAGCCTACACTGTGAATCTAGCTTGCTGATGATAGCTTTTAGTGTTCTCACCAGTTCCTGGATCTAGTGGCTTCTGGTTTTAGTAAGCTATGATTCTTCCTGCTCTTTCTCACCAGAGTTTGGGGCAGCAGTCTTCTCTGCAATATCACTTTTCTGATGAACCTAACGGTAGTTGTTGATTTTTATCTTTTCAGTTTTCTTCTGCTTATGAGGATGGGAATGAAGACTTCTAGGCTTTTCACCTTTTAGAATGAAAACTGAAGTTCCAGTTTTTTATACTTTTCAACTTCAGAATTCCTTCCTTTTCTCCCTCCCTCCTTCCCTTCCTTTTTAAATTTTTTCACTGATAATCTCTATTTCGTAAGTTACTATCATCGTGTTTTCCTTTAATGTACAAATAAGATTCCTTTAATTCTTTGAACCTATTTATAATAGCTGGTTTGACAACTATGTGAAATACAACATCTAAGGAGACAGTTTCACTTGACAGCTTTTTTTTTGTTCGTTTGTTTCTGAAAATTGTTTGTTTTAGATACTGTATCATAGAAAACCTCATTGTAATTCTTCCCTGGATGTTGTTTCTGTTTGTTTATTGGTTAATGACTTGTTTGGAATAATTTTTATGGAGTCTCTCATCCTTGACAGTATGTGACCTCTGATGATTCTGTTCAGATTTTTTCTTTTTCATTATTGCTTTTATTTTTAAACCTTACCTCATGTTAGAATTTCTTGGTAAACTCTCAATAATCAGTCAAGTTTTGGTCCAAGACAAAGTGGGTAGAGGGGTAAGTAGAATATGTATAGGAATCTAATAATCTAAATGAATGTAAACATTATATGTCATAAGTATGACATAAGATTAATAATATCAACAAGAATGAAAATGTGGAAAAGGGATTGAAAAGAGGAGTGAAAGAGGTGGGAGGAAAGAGAAAAGGGATTAAAAAAGAATTAAGCTGTATTATGTACATGTACTCACTCCCCAGGGGCTTAGTAAACTGAATGTACTGCAAACATGTACTTAAAAAATAATCAGTCAAGATTGTGTTCACGCAGGTGGAGCAATTAAGGATTCTTTCCTTGTTCATGGTTGTGCGTGTGAATCGGGGAACCACTTTCACATATCTGACTGTTTACTTGTTCTTGGCCTTTACTTTCTGCTTGCCCAAGGCCTCATATTCTTCCAATGGCAAGTAGGTAGCTGCTTTCTCAAGTCTTTCCTGAACATGTGTGAAGCTTTGTACAAACTCACTGCCTTCCACACCTCTAGGTGTTTGGGAACATACCAAGGCCTCTGTGTCATTTTTCAAATCTTCCTCTTATGTTTATTCCTAGTTTATGTGCAATTTGACTCAAATAGGATCATAATAACTACATTCCTTATGTGTTGCTGAAATTATTCCTATTTCCTGTAATGCCTAAGACTGTGAGAAATTTTCTGTGCTCTGCTGAACATCAAGTTACCCCTTCATTTCCTGTGTGAGAAGCTGTTGGTTTTCATGGCTTTCCACATCCTAAGAGATAGCTGGGCAAAACTGGAGAGCTGAAGTGGGTACCAGAGAGGAGGGGAAGAATTTTAGCAGTCTTGGGCTAAAGCACAGAGAAGTCCTCACCTAAGACTCATAGCTTTTTCTGTGCCAGTATTTCTCAATTTGTTTTATGCTTTTGTTCTATCTTCAGGATCTTAAAATCTTTCCTTTTGATAAATTTATCTGTGCTTTTTGGGGAAGGAGTTACTGAGCGCCTCACGCCAACATTCCCT